>QAOC01049717.1:24442-157048 GCA_003255005.1 Begonia fuchsioides | reverse complement strand
CAGAATCAAGAAACCAAAGTATTAAAGATATACAATCTGAAGACGGTATATTATCTGTCTGGTTAATTCTTGATTTTTCTTAATTATATCTAAGTATTTGCCCAATGAATGGTTATAAACATGCTGCTTGGTTCTAATACTTATAGTAATGGCTGTGAAATAATGTCGACCTTTGACGAGTTATAGTGTTTTGCGTAAACGAAACCATGTTGCTAGGTATGATTTCATTGTTGTGTAGTTTACAAAAAAATATTGATTAGGGTGGCCAAAAGCATCAAATTTCAAGGCTCAAACCTTCCTTCTTTTGTCAGTTCGATGTTTAATCTCTTATATTTATCACAGTCAGAAATGGGATTGAGCGACGGAAAGATCGCCTGCACTTGTGGCACGTGTTTTTCAGCAGCCCTAACGAATGGTATGACCGCAGAAAAACCAAGTTGAATCCAAATCAGCCGGATTTTAAGCACAAGGATACAGGAGAAGCTCTTTGGTTAAATCCAGACGACCCTCCCGGGATAACCAAACAACTCCAGATGCTTGACGCCCGAAGGACCGAAGAAAATAATCATACCAGCTCACAACCACATTGCTCCCTTTCCAAGTGGTTGTGACTTTATTTTCAAACAAGGCAACTTCACAGTCACATTGCTTCTCCCAACAAAGGTACACAACTCCCCGTGCTCTCGCTGCTGCCTTTTTTTACACTTTTACACCTTCATACTATCACAACTTCTTCATTTTATGGCATAGCTCTGCCCCGCTTGACATATACACTTTCTCTGCATGGAAATGACTAGCCCTGCCCCGCTTGACATTCATTCTCAGCCTCTTCGTCTTCCCTGTTCTGGCCCACCTAGCCGCTTACAGGATCAGACCCCACTTCGGGGCATGGCCACGCTCTTCCTCCAACTCCATGGGCGATTCTGTATTGCCCTGTAGGAGACAGTAACCCGGAGTTGTGAGAATTCAGCAGAGAGGTGAAGCTTATCGACCCGTTTTCCGGCTGGTTGTCGTGGGGGTCGCAGAGGATGAGGAAGAAGAAGCAGAGCAAGCGCGTTTGGAGTTCTCATGGGACCCGCTGCCAATGGGCATGTCACGGAGGGTCCCTGGGTCCTCCGCGAATTTGTTGTTGGTATACTCAGAGAATTTGGTGTTGCTCAAAAAAATTTGTGCAAGAACATGAGATTCGCCCAAAATTTACTTGAAAGTATACTCCGGCATTTTCTAAATTTCCGAGACTCGGAACGAGTGAGAGTGTAATAACTTCTCCCAGCTAAGGCTATCCAGGGAAATTCACCTAGTTTATGCAACTAGGAATCCATACAAACCTCATGGGACGTGTTCTTGAGCTCTCATACAAAGAAGCAAGGAATCCATTTTTCAGTCCAACGCAAGGCCCAGATGACAATTAGAGGCGAGCCACGGCCGAGAAGAAATAGATCACCCAAAAATGAGGGTGGATTGAAATTATTCTTCTTACAAGCTGACAAAAAAGAAGCAAATAAGTGAATGCGTCAAAGAGAAGAGAGAGAGAGATTGAGGTTGGGAGATTGTTAGGAAATAATATATTTATGTCAGTTTATTTATTCAGTTTTTTAGGTAGTTGTTTTCTTTTAGGGTTGAACTTTCTTCGTTTGGTTGTCCTTCGTTTGGTTGCTAATATATATTGTAACTCAAGTGCTGTATGAGAGTTGGGTGATTCTATTCAATAATTTTAACAGAGATGAAGCGAGGAATGAAAAGTTTCAAAGGTACTCTTGATGAGGAGGAAGACATTACAAAGAGAGTGCTTTTTCAACAGAGAGAAAAGAGTCAAAACAATGGCGGAAGAGATAAACCTAAAACTCTTCTGTCAGTGGTCCTCTCCTCCTCTCAACATCCTGACAACCCAAGGGAGAGAAAGAGAGAGAGACGACTCCATGAAAAATAATCTCAACAAGCAAGAAAGTGTTCAGTAATAGTTCCATAATTATGGGTTTTACGTATTCGATGAAAATGAAAAAGGCCGGACAAGGTTTCAGTGGGGTTTCAGAAAGAAGCAGCGAAAACAGAGAAGAAGCACATGATCATCTGCAAGAATGGTGGGGGGGACCTGTCACTGAAGCTCGATCGAAAGCTTCATCCATGGGGCCTCCCCTCTCTGCGTCTTCTTGCATGCGGATGCTTCCATTCGCTTGGTCTACCAATAATGATCATGCTTTTTTCGCAGAAAATTATTGTTTCGAAACTGGAAACCAGGAATTTCTACCCCAAAAGCTATAATTCAAATTCACCCTTTGAAGAGCAAAAGTTCTACGTTGAAATTTTCTTTTTTTATTTTATGCCATTTTTATGAGAGATTAAGAGCTCTAACTCTGGCGTTGTTTTCAACTGTGACTTGTCTCGAGTTATGGAGAAAGGTTGGATCAGGTTTGAACGTGTTGTGGGGGTAGATTTTGACCACTTGATAACTCATTTTTATCCTCGTGATTAGGATTTGACTGTTCCCGATCGTCATCTTTTCTCTGTTTATAAAGAATCTTTCTCTGCCTCGGAAAAGAAAAAATAAACGAAGAAAGAAAAATAACCGTGTAGGCATTTAGAAACTCTACAAAATTAGAAGATCGATGCGTGGAATCTTCAATCCTGCTGCATGTTTACTCTTGATTCCTGTGATTATTCTTTTCTCTTTTCTTGTATGCTTATGTAATATATTATATTATGCATACGTATGTATAATATCAGTATAAGAATGCTTATACGAAAGAGGTTTGGGTCACCTAACCTAACACCCATTTGCCTCCATATTTCACCAACCAGAAATATAGAACAAATGATCAGAAACGAAGACAAAACCATGGACCAGTGTGAATAGACAACTAATATGTTGACTAAATCACTGATAAACAATTCTCTGATGATATAATTTTGTTAGTTTATTGATGGAAGAGACAAGGTTTTCATTCCACGTAGAAATACGGACCGCATCAAGCGCTGACCGTGGTGAGAAAGGCTGTATAAACACGATATATTCAGTCACTCCAAGAACATACCAACGAAAAAGGGTGGACCGTCCTCGGGATTCTGAATAAAAAACTAAAGATTTGGATGAACACGAAGGGAGTGAAAACCCTAGATAATTTCGTTCTGTTGGAATTGGACTCTAGTGAAGAACAATTGGACTGGGAGAGAAGATATTGGGGACTGAATAAGTTTGAAAGTTTGGACAAACATTACCCGTTGAATGCTTATTATAACTCTCTCCAATCAATGCACTAAATAAGGTTGAAATTCGATAAAAATGAGAGAGAATATGAAATGAAAGGTTCTAAAAAGAAGACAATGGCGGAGATGATGAACCATGTGGGTCTGCGTCCCTGTGTTGCCGGACACCCCACCTTCGCTGACAAATCCGCTCTCTCTCTCTCCCTAAATCAGCTAGGGTCTACTAGTTTTCTGCCTTGAAAAACTCAATTGATATATCTTAATCATTCTTCATCAGAATAAGATATTGTGATTGGAGTTTTGCACGGGCACAGCTAGATCTCCATTGGCGGTACAGAATTAGAGTTTCTGCAGTCTGCGAATACATACTGTAAAGTGGCCATAGTCCACTCAAGCCGCTGATGATAAGAAACCAGTAATTTTAGCCCCAAACTAAAAAAAAGAGTTCCTTTTAACAAGGGATTTTGAAAGTTCCTAGAATTTATCCATGCAAGTCTTTTCACAAGTTCAAGCTTTGGAAGAAATGCGTAAAGGCAGTGCACTTTCCCCCAGAAAAGGCGATGTGTATTGCAGTTGCAGAGGAGGAAGAATCTTGAAGAAGGTGACCAATAGAGACAGCTTTTGAATACAGATAAACTGGCCAGCTAGTCAAATTCCTCGTTCTTCAGTAAACCGATTGAATATCCTAATCCGATAAAACTGCACCATACGATCCTTTTCGCTGGTTTGTTTATTGCTAGACGTCCTCCTCAATCAACAAACGTAGAGAGAGAGAGAGAGAGAGAGAGAGAGAGAGAGAGAGAGAGAGAGAGAGATAATTTAGATTTTAGATCATGGAAGCTTGCCTTTTCTTTATCTGCAGAAACAGGCCTTCAAAATTACTGCATTTCCCTTTATGTTCATCGTCTTCCGAAGAGAAAGAGAAGAGTCTTTGATTCCTCTGAATAACTTTCTTTATTCACTAACTTTTCCCTTTAAACCTAACCCTCCTCCCATCCCCAGAAAAAAATAAAGTGCTTTCACTTTCTCATTTTTACACCATTTTTATTTTATATCCTCCTGTAATTCCTTTTCTTCTGCTTTTGTATCCTCTCTTTTTCGCTCATTCTACCTTTAAAAACCCTATCTTTGATCTCTCTCTCTATCTCTCTATCTCTTTCTCTCTCCTCTCTGCAAATACAAATCATAAGGCACTCATTGTATAATCACCACTTTCGTTATTCTTTTCCATCTTCATTAGGGTCTTCTCTGCTTGCATCGCTCAGATTCACGGCCTGCATCAGCTCCCTATGACGAAAGCTTCATCTTCTTCTTTTGACCTCTCCTTAAATATCAGTCCTTCATTTTTTCAAGCCACTGAAGATAATCAAGTCTCCAGGAAACCGGTAAAGTATGATCGAAGCTCTCCCGCGCATTCTGGCAGCAGTACTGGAAGCGATTTAAGCCATGAAAACAGCTTATTCCGCTCGGAGAAGATGAGTTACAGCGTGGGTCCTAGTCAGTTGAGTTTGGGGCTTGAAATGGCGCTGGGCTCTCAAACTGTTCGAACGCCCAAATACAACTTCAGTCGCCGTTTTGCACAGCATCCTTTTATCGATTGCCGGGAATTTCATAGAGGAGGAAAGATAACCAGTGGTGGAAAAAGAAGCACCAGAGCTCCAAGAATGCGATGGACAACGACCCTCCACTCGCATTTTGTTCATGCGGTTCAGCTACTCGGCGGCCATGAAAGTAACTCAAAATCTTCTTCTTCTTCTTCTTGTTTACGTTTCAAATATAATAAAAGCACATCAAAAGTAATACTAACGTTATTCCAAGCTGATTCGAAATGCGAAATGTTGTGATTAGGGGCAACACCGAAATCAGTGTTAGAGTTGATGAATGTGAAAGATCTAACCCTAGCTCACGTGAAGAGTCACTTGCAGGTATCTAGGGTTACAGAGTTTTTCAATCTCTACTTGATTGCAAATGATGGTGAAATTGATAAACTTTTGGGAATTCGTTTTGTAGTCTCCTTCCTTTCTCGCTCATCATTATTGAACTTCCATAATTTTCACGATTCATCTGTAGTGGGGATGACGAAAGGGTATATAGAAAAGTAGTGTTCACCATTTGTACCTTTTTGTTATCGTTAATTTTCATTTTCTTGGTGTTCATGCAGATGTATAGAACAGTGAAGAGCACGGACAAGAACCCAGGTAATACAAGTTTATGCCTTAATTATGGAAACAAAAAACAGTTTTCAGAAAACATTTCCATCTTCTTCACCCAAATATTTGCAGTGGAGAATCAATTTCTTCAACGTAGCTTTTCTCTGTTTCTGTTTTCAAAAACCATTCTCCCCTAACTATAAGAAACGTCCAGCAGGTCAAGCTCTGAAAGACATGGGGATGAACATGCTTTGCAGGAAAACCAACACCCGAAGGTGAGACTCACAACCCTAGCCCTCCATCTAAGCTGCTAAATGTTGCAGAAGAAAAGCATATTCGAACTCTTACCTAGAACAACGCAAACACCATGGAGCTTATGATATTAAAGTGATTAGCAGCAGCAAGATTCTGTTCGCCCCACCGATCATAACGACAGTGAGGAAGACAATGACAAATCAATGGCTAAATTTGTTTTATGATGGTAGGGATACTTGGTCTTCATCAATGGCGACAAGGGTTCGGAGGCATGAGAGTGATTTATCGTCAGCCACGCCCAAAAGAACTAAGGTATATAGAATCTAAACACCATAGTTTATCGTTTTTCATCGAAGAATTTGTGATTTTGGTTTTGTTGGGAAGATGCAGGTGGAGGAGAGGATTGATTGCAGCTCAGACCAGATTCAGCTCAACTTAGAGTTCACTCTGGGAACACCAAATCTATGATCCCCCCTTCTAAGCATCAACCCTCCATTTCTGCGTATCAATTTTCTTGCCCAAATAAGATGATCATTGAGGCTTGGTCTTAGCCTGATGCTGAGATGTCTAATGAGAGATTACTATGCATATAAAAGTAGAAGCCCAGTTGGATTCATTTCAACATTTTCTATAGGAGTCATCATATTCCAGTTTCCTTTGATTTATTTTGATTGGTTTCAAGTTTAACCATTTCATGACCAACCCAGTGTTAAGTTTCTGAGATCATATACTCAGACACCACATTCGCTTTCATCGTTTCCGAACATTAGGTTTGCTCTGGCTTATTCCCGGTTATGATAAGTTCGTCAAGTTATCTTCGACACACATGAAGTGGAGGTGTGCACGGGCTAGTTCTGTTTCAAATTTAGATCTCGAGCCAAATTTAACTAGGTTTGTTTCAAGTTTTTAATACAAAACCTCCGCCTACTTTTGACCGGCAGAAATAAGAAATTTACGTGAGAGAAGCTAGAAAAGTGGAACTGAGCATTTTCTTACAGGAGTTCAACCATGGAGATGGAAGCTTTGACCACCAGGGTTTTTATCAAAATTGGCCGATAATTAACCCACGGTTCGTTTGCTCTATCAATACAATTCAGTTTGAACCGCGAGTTCGTGCCGGTTTTTCCACCACCTACTTCCCGGATTGTGACAAGTCTGGCCAAAATTTCCCACCATGTTCAGGTAATGTAAGTCTCTTGTCTCCACTTAAAATTAACATACTTTAAGAAAAAAAAAAAGAGAAATTAGAAAATAAAGTAACAGTGAAAGGAAAAGGCAAAAGTGTTCACACTTCTCACGCCAACAAAGCAACCAACGTTGAACTCCATAGCCAACATTTTCAAGCTTTCATCCCTCTCCTCCCTCGTCTTCTCCAAAAACTCATCTTTCCTCCATGATCGCAACTAATCCACTTCTCTTCTTCGTCTCCCTCCTCTTCTTCCTCCCTCTCATCACTCCCCATCATCCACCCACCTGCGACAAGTCATGCGCTCCCGATCAACCTCTCCACGACTTTCCTTTCCCGGTCGGCTTCTCCTCCGGTTGCCATATCCGCCTCAACTGCACCGATAAAGGCACCCCCATCATCGGTGATTTCCCAGTCCAGTCAGTCACCTCCGACTCCATTAAAGTCGCCATCGAAGCTCAATGCTTTCGACCGTTTCTGACGATCAGTCAGCTATTCGGCACTGTGTTCGCTCCGACTGGCCGAAACGCCTTTTTGATGCAGAATTGCTCCTCCTCCGATTTAAGCTGTATGTTACCGGAGACCATGGTGAGAACCCGATTCGAGACGCCGAATTGCAGTCTCAACAACGGGAACGTGATCTGTTATTCACAGAACTCATCCGACGGCTTTATGGATTTCAGAAGCGTCTCCGGAACCCGATGCGAGTTTATATTGTCATCGATATCGGCGGAATCCTTGAATGGAACGACAGGAGTGTCGTTGGAGGTTCAGACGGCGGAGCTTGGGTGGTGGGTGGAAGGCAACTGCCGCTGCTCGAGCCATGCTAATTGTACGACGCTTCTCTCTCCGATAGACGGCAGGCCAGCGTATCGATGCAAGTGTAAAAATGGGTACGTCGGAGACGGGTACTCCGCCGGAACAGGTTGCAAAAAAGGTAATTTCCGGTGACCCTAAGTTTCCGGTTTGTTTGCATTTTTTTAATCTAGGAGGAAGAAGTTGGTTAGATCCATGATTTTGTTTCTGAACTATTTTACAATAGCTTGACTTTCGACGCAAGACTTCATCCTCTGGTTTTCGATTTATATCTTTTTTTATTATTCGGTTAGAAAATAGTCGAGCGTGACGTGATGATGATGTCATCAGTTCTTTTCTAGATTCCTCCGGCTGCTATCCGAAGAGGTACGTCAGCAGCCACTGCGGAGGAACGGCGAAGATCATCGTCCTCGTCGGAGGTCCACTCTCCTTCTCTCTTTCTCCGTACCCCAGATTGGACTGAGCGTTTGATAAAATCAGTTTTGCAGGTATAGCTGGTGGAGCTTTTTTAATGGCGGCTTTTGGCTTAATTTACTGTTTTATCCGGCGGCGCTTTGAATCAAAAGCCAGACGAATAGCAAAACGCCGGCTTTCAGAGGCGACGGGGACTTGTACTATCCCTATTTACGCATACAAAGAAATCGAAAGAGCCACCGATTTCTTCTCGGACAAGTACCGTCTCGGCACCGGAGCTTACGGAACAGTCTACGCCGCTAAATTACCCCGCTCCGACGAATTGGTCGCCGTCAAAAGATTAAAAAACAGAGACGCTGATAGTATCGAGCAAGTAATGAACGAAATAAAGCTTGTTTGTTCAGTCAACCACCCGAATCTCGTCCGCCTCCTCGGCTGCTCCGTCGAGATGGGCGAGCAAATCCTTGTTTACGAATACATGCCCAACGGATCTCTGTCTCAGCATTTACAGAAAGAGGGAGGAAAAGGGCTTTCTTGGGAAACTCGTCTAAGAATCGCCGTTGAAACAGCTCAAGCTATTTCCCATCTTCACTCCGCAGCAAACCCGCCGATTATTCACAGAGACATTAAATCCAGCAACATTCTACTGGACCAGAATTTCAAATCAAAGGTTGCCGATTTTGGACTTTCTCGACTAGGATCGACAGAATCGTCGCACATTTCGACCGCCCCACAGGGCACTCCGGGCTATCTCGATCCTCAATATCATCAAAACTTCCAACTTTCCGATAAAAGCGACGTTTACAGCTTCGGCGTTGTTCTGCTGGAGATAATCACAGGGTTGAAAGCAGTAGACTTTTCCCGACCGAAAGACGAAGTAAATCTCGCTTCTCTAGGAACAGAGAGAATCAGAAATGGGCGCCTAGAGGAGATCATAGATCCGTTTTTGGAGGGGTGGGGCATATCGTTGGCGCAGAAAGTGGCGGAGCTGGCTTTCAGATGTCTGGCGTTTGATCGGGACGTGAGACCGTCCATGACCGAGGTTGCAGCGGAGTTGGAGCAGATCGTGCTCATCCAGTCTAGCGCTTCATCGCAGGTGTTTTCTTCCTCGTCGTCGTTAAACGCGAGCGAGAAGATGATGAGCAAAAAGGTTGATGCTGAAGATTTACGAGTTTCAGTTCAGAAGCCATGGCTAAGCAGCAGTGAACAGAGCTCCCCTTCGTCCACTGGCTTGCTCATGAATTAATCCAGCATCCACTGGCTAGCAAAAAAAAAGTATCTAAACAATTGGTTTTAATAAATATCAGAAGAATTACTCTTTTTTCTTAATTTCAATTAATTTCTATTTTCATTGCCAAGTAAGGTACCTTTGTTTACTGTCCACCGCCGTGGATTTCAGATTTGGATCTTAATATCTTGTCCTCTAGTCTCCCCGTACCTCCTTGCCCTTTCGTCCCCTCTCGGTTACCTTCTCTGTGATTGTAATCTCCCCGCCTTAGAAACCTCCGCCCAGTCCAGATTTGGACTTCTCCATTTCCTGTTCTATTGTGAAATTTTCGTCGCAATTTATTTGGGTCTTGCTTTTGGATTCTAGGAAGAGAGGGTCGAGAGGAGATTTTAAAATTTGCAGCTTTTGTTCTACCCTTTTCGCATTCGACACAGGTACTAAAGATTCTATCTAGATCTTTATTAATTTTCTCATTTCTCTATTGACCGCGGCTATTTGCCGGTTCTAGATGCCGGCGACTTTACGCATTTACAAAGAAAGACAGCTAGGAGATCTTCTACGTTTTGTGTTTTGTAAATGGGTTTGAAAGATCCATGAACTTGGTTAGGTTTATATTTCTGATTTGTATTTCTTTTCTTTGTGAATTTCTTGGATATATTTGACCTTGCCAAATCGGACAGCACGACGAAACAACAGCCTCTGTCGCCGGTGAGGCTAATTCGGGGTGTATTGTGCTTAGCAGTCTTCCTTTCAACTGCTTTTATCTTCTTCGTGTTTTTTTCTCCGGTGGCATAAGTATCCGGTTTCAGCGTCCATTTCAGTGGAAAACTGCATTTTTCTCTTTGGTCTTTGGTTCGGTGTATTCCGATGGCTGAAATCCCGACCTCCGATGACGATGCTTCGGCTTGGTTGATGGAGAGATTCAAGGCCAAGGATGAGTTGCTGTCATACTTCAAATCTCGAGGCCATTTCCCAGAAGCAGGTGGAGAAGACAAGTTATCTGCCCTTAAATGCGCTCTCAATTTCGTGGGGGTGATCTTTGTGACGGCCTTATTCTCGTATCTCACCGTCTTCTCATCCTACTGGTTCAAGATCTACGTGGGTTTATCTTGTTTCTATCTTTCGCTTTCTACTAGTTACCATATTAGGCCCCGACCAGTTTTGGGGTTTCTAAACTCCGTTGTTGGCCGCACAAAACAGACCAAGGACTGAAATTTTTTCGAGGAATTTGATTAGATTTTATGAGGAGCTCCTCTTATGTTTCGGAGGAACAAAGCAGAGAGAGAGAGAGATAGTAGATAGATAAACTAGGGGAGGTTGAACTAAAACGCGCAGATGACGGTGTTTGCTGTCGGGTGTGGGTTGGATGAAGAAGAGACACTGTAATTTGGTCGTGTAATTTTAGAAAATGATGGAGCCCAAAGATCGCCCATGAAACCACGAAACCAGTTGAGATGCTTGTTAATGGCGGAAACTACTCCATTGATGGTCTTCTACAAATACTGAATTTCCTTCGTCCGGCCAATCGCCATCTGTTTTCATCTCTTTCTAGTTTCATCTTCTTCTCTCTCTACATCTTCCATGGCTTCCAACCTTGTTCTTCTCCTGCTTCTCTTCTCACTAGGTGATGCTCAGGCTCTACCTCTAACAGATTGCTGGGGGTTGTGATTTGTTCTAATATCTCGTTTCTTGATTTGCAGGAAATACAGGATTTGCGGTGGAATTTACTCTCCAGAATCTTTGTAGCTATGTTGTTTGGCCGGGAACTTTATCCGGCAATGGCGCTGCAACTCTCGGCGACGGTGGTTTTCCTTTGGCGCCTTGTTCGACCGTCCAACTCACCGCTCCACAGGGCTGGTCCGGCCGCTTCTGGGCCAGAACCGGCTGCAACTTTGAAGCGACCGGAAACGGAACATGTCAGACCGGCGACTGCGGCTCACTGAAATGCACGTTCGGCGGCCAAGCACCGGTCACACTAGTCGAGTTTACGATCGCCACCAACAGCAGCGAAATGGATTTCTACGACGTAAGTCTGGTAGACGGCTAAAACGTCGCAATGGGTATCCAGGCCACCGGCGGCACCGGAGATTGTCAGTACGCCGGCTGCGTCGCTGATTTGAACGACAACTGCCCGTCAGAATTACAAGTCTCCGAAACGGGATCCGTGGTGGCATGCAAGAGCGCCTGCGCGGCGTTTAACACGGCGGAGTTCTGTTGCACCGGTGACCACTCGACGCCGCAGACATGCTCCCCGACGCAGTACTCTGAGATGTTCATAGCAGTCGGCCCGATGGCATACAGTTACGCCTACGATGACGCGACAAGTACATGTACGTGCAGCGGGTCGTCGTAAACTCGTAATCACTCTAGCTACTAGGGGATTAGAATTATTGTCAAATACCATACTTTTTACGTCCAATTTTTGTACTTCTAGGCTCCATTTTAAGATGTCTATGGACAATATTTAAAATTAATTTAACTAATATTTACCCTTGTGTTAAATATTATTGGAGTGGATTAGACAATGAAAGGCATCTATTGATGAACTGCAATTCGTAAGACAAACGAGAGTATCATACACTTAGTGAAAATAATTAGCGACAATAGAGTTTATTAGTGTATTATTTCATCATATTATGACCGTAAAGATTTAGCAAAAGACAAGATTTGTAGTTGGTTGAAAGCTTCTGAAATCAATTTTTGTTGCAGAAAGAATGTGCAGTCAGATACAACTTCACCAATGACAATGAACATCACATATACACTCCACAAAAACAAACTCGACTTCGTCTCTCCAAGGATGGCTCCATTAGCATTTCCCGAGAAACCTATGACCCGAAAAATTCGGAAAACTAACACAAATTTCTTATCATCAAGCCTATGGGGAAGGTCACTTTATCCGGGATGGATACAGTTCAACTCTCCTTCAATAAACGATTCCTCGATCTTCGTAACTCCCACGATGAGAGGCAGCCTTTCAATGGCGATTGTAGAAACAATGAAGACCTCGACAACTGCTTTTGTCTCGTGGAAATTGAAGGCAAGCTGCTAAATACACTCCTTAGCCTTGTCTTTTCATTTACAGATTTTTGGTAACTCGGATCGTGTCGTATGGATGATATTTTAAGTGCTTCTGGAAGTATGCAATTGCAAATGGAGCCTGTTTTTAACAAATTACATTCAATCTCTCAAAATAAACTGCATATTCTGTAAGGTTTGTGTTTGAATCTGTAGAAAAGTACCTATTTTTGCCAGTCGATTCACCCATTTCGGAATTGATTTTCCAGTGAGTTCATAGCAAACATCCTTGCAGAAATGGTTGCAATTCTTGACAATGAGGTGATATGAATCTCCATAAAAGCTCGACGATCGTCGCTCCATGAACTCTCTAACCTCGTTAGGATCCAAACATGTTGTTCCAATCAATATCGACCTTCTGAATTTGAAACCCGGGCATTGTCGAGGTTCGACCTCAAAAACACCGCTCGTTGGATAGTCATGCGCTCCGAATGCATACTCCATGCCGTGAACTGTGTAAACTAACCATCATTAAAACCAGCCAAAACTTTGTTTTTTATTCATTGATGAATAAAATTGTATTTGTATACGAAATTTACAAATGCTACAGCTTACAGAAACTAAATTTAAACAACTTAAATCTCAGATGCTATAAACCTGCTTGAAGTTTCTATAGAAACACAGAGTTATGCAGATTCTCAACTTAATTAGAATGAGTCATTGGATTGTTACCCCTATGAAAGACATTGTAGTATTTGTACCTTCAACGCCAGAGTGAAATATTCCAAATCCCGCCCAGTAGACGTAGCCATTCATAGGAGTTAAGTCATAAATGTTGAGGTAAACTGGTGTTTTGCCTGGACCAAACCCAGATGACGATTTGGCTTTTGGAAATAAACAAAATTGCGAAACTGATTTGCTTTTCAAATGGATCGGGACAGCGGTTTTCCACCCTTTCTTTAATCCAATTTTCATTTTGGTTTAACTCTCAATCTCGAGTTCAGTCTATGCCAGCAACCAACCTGTTTGCATGAGTAGAACAAGTATCAATCTTTGTCATGCAATGATAATTCGACTGCTCTAAAAGAAATCAACATTCAGCAATTTGTTGTTTTTTTCAACTAAAACAGACCAACAACTCATCTTTTCGATACAATCTTCTGTTTCTTACTCGTTACATCAATTTGGTGGGCAAAGATTTCCATTTTTTATGATTTTCAAAGACAAGGAGTCATAGCTTCACATGTAATTTGAATCAACAATGGAGAGAAGTGATTAAAATAGGCAAAACTCTTCTCCCCTTCTGTTTTTTACGAGAGATGTACCAGAAAATGGTTTTAATTGCTGCTTTTCCAGCATTTTATGTGAACATAAAAAGACAAAACATGATAGGAAACAGGTGTTGAGTTGGAGATGAATGAATCCAAATAACGTAAGAACTGAAATTGAGTTATCTGCATCAGCTCCACATTAGCCTTTTGGACTATCCGAGGTAGAAACACTAAGTGATTTAATGAGACAGCTTTTAGGCCTAAATACTCTATTTCGACCCTCTACTTCATACGACCAACAATTGCTCTTTTGACTTGAGGGCTAATGTACCACTTCAATGGAAAGACAACTATCTTGACAGTAAATCGTAGCAAACTTTGAGTCAGATCTAATAAAAAAAATTGTGAATTTCGGAAGAGAGTACAGTCGTAGAGCGATGGAGAATGCTAAGAGAATGTAGATAAAATGGCCATAATGCTTTTTGAGGCTGCGAGTTTTTGTCGTTTCCCCCATTTCTTCAACAGAAATACCCAAAAAAAAATTCAAGCAATAATTCCTGAAATGGGTACTAAACGTTCTCAGAAACAAAAAACTCACAGATTCAAGATCTGAGGTATGGCATTGGACTTCTTTTGCAGCTTAACAATACTTACTGAGCTTTGAAACGGGTGAAAAATAGAAGGTCGATGAAAGCTTAAATGGCAGGTTTCGCTCCTTGTTGTTCTACTCAGAAAAGCTTCGGAGGGACGAGGTAAATGCAGGTGTAGAACGAGTGAGGAAGACGAGCAGTGGTTCGATGGAGTTGTCTTCTTCTTTACCTCGTTTATGGGTTTTTTGTCTTTAAATCACGTGCCCTGGTCTGTCAATTTTTGGAGTTTCTTGCCTCATTTTCTGTCGTGGATTAAGAGAATTAAAAGGTTAAAGCAACAGAACCCATTTACCCAATTAAATAATCCCTCAAAATTCTCTCTCTCTCTCTCCTGCTGCATTTCTTTCTAAGATTCTTCCTCGCACAAAAAACCAATCTTGACAGCGCTAATGTTTACTTCATCCTCGACAAGACAATTAAAATGATAAAACAGAGCAGGTTTCATCAAAATGATTTACAGTACCACAGAACTGACTAAAATCGACGATAAGCATCTCTCTGTTTCATCTCCATCGTCCAGCTTCATCTTTTCAGATAAAAACTTCCCAAGTACTTTGGAGTAGATTTGGAGCCTGAAGAAGTGGTAATCAAGAATCAATAATCAAACGACCATCTTATTATTTTTCTGTAAAAGCAAAGAAAGGCCAACTCTTCATAAAGCAAATGCAGCTGCTCATGTCTGTCCCCTGTTTTAATCCCTTTTCGCTTCCAGGTTCCAACCAGATTTGAAGTAGTTTTATCCTTTTCTGGGTTCGACGCCAGGTTAAATTTGAGCCATTCTGTGCTTGGAAATTGTCGGTAAAACTGGAACAATGGCCTCTCAGGGGTAAAAGACGAGCATCTGAAATGACGAGCGTTTAAGACGAATCATCAAATTGTTCAGTGAAAACTAGAATTACTGCTAAATAAGTAATATCAACTGGTAGGAAGAACAGGTCGGGTTTTGGGAAGATTTAGAACACTCGATCAAACTGGGAAGAATCAGAAACAGTAAAACCGAACAAATTGAGTAAAAAAATTCCCAAATCCGGCCAAATCTGGGTTAAACTTGCCCCAAATCGATCCAAAATTCAACAACTTGGTAAATATATTCATATATTTTTTGGTTGGATTTTAGTTTGGCCGAATGTTTTGCTGGTTTGGTTCCAATTTTTTGGAAGCATAACCACATGACTCCGGTTGGAACGGACCGGTGCCCACTCCTAACTGGTTCAAGGGCAAATGTGATAATATCATAGTTTTCAGTTATTAATTAAAGTTTTATAAAATTAAATCATGAAAATGACGTGGCCGTTTTCTGCTTAGCAATCCCAAATGAGGCATGTTTTCATCTCCACCTGAGATCGAAGCCGGTGTTAGCTTTGGTGCCCGTCGCCACCGTCGCAAAATCAAGGCGGGCTTCGAATGAAGAATGAGGGTTTGAGTTTCCAAATCATATCGGACCACACCAGAGAGTAGTTTGATCGGCCATGGAGAGTGCTTTTGCCAGCGCCTCATCGATCTCTGACCAGAGGCAGAAGATCGAGCAGTACAAGCTCATTTTGGCCGGAGTTATTTCCTCTAATGATATTTCTCGAGCCAAATTGTTTATTGACCACGGTTGGCTGTCTATGCTTGTCCATTTGTTTTTTTCGGTTTCTTATAGGGTTCCTTTGCTATCTTTTGCTCATTTTTCTTCAACTGGCAGTGTTGTCCGACGAAGTTCCACTAGTTGTATCGCGGCAGCTTTTGCAGACTTTTGCGCAAGAGCTAAGGAATTTGGAGCCGGAGATTCAGAAGGAAATTGCCCATTACACTCTCGCGCAGATTCAACCTCGAGTTGTTTCTTTCGAAGAACAGGTATTTCTATTTCCTCAGAGACAGGTTTCAGCTGGGATTACTATTTTGTTAATTTCCTTGTTCTTTTCTAATTTTTGTTTGGAAATCAGTTATTTGCTTGTATGAGTTGCAGGTGCTAATTATTAGAGAGAAACTTGCTGAATTGTATGAGTCGGAGCAGCAGTGGTCAAAAGCAGCACAGATGCTTAGTGGCATTGATCTTGACTCTGGAATGAGGTATCAGAGAAGGATAATGTTTTGTAACAACATGCTATTGGCATCTTTTTCATAATACTGATAAGTAAATTTTTCTCTGCATGAAATTGCTAGATTGATTGATGATGCATTCCGACTAGCAAAATGTGTCCAAATTGCTCGCCTATATCTTGAGGTCTGTTCTATCTTTCGAATGAGACTATTAACCGATACTTCTACAATTAATCCAATCTGTAACTTATTTGCAGCTAAGTCAGGATAATCTTGTGTGTGTGTGTGTGTGTCATATCAAGTGACTTTACATTTTCTGATTGATTCTCATGCAGGATGATGATGCTGTTAACGCTGAGGCATTTATTAACAAAGCCTCATTTCTTGTTAGCAACAGCCAGCATGAAGTATTGAATTTACAATACAAGGTTCAGAATCCTTTTGTGTTCTCTCAGAAAAGCTGTAAAGCTGGCTGCACGCTTCTGCAACATGTTTTCTTTGCAGGTTTGCTATGCAAGAATCTTAGATTTGAAGAGGAAGTTCTTGGAAGCAGCATTAAGATATTATGGCATTTCTCAAATTGAAAAGAGGCAAATAGGAGAAGAGTATGTAAAATTGAGCTATTATCCTACTGCTTCTTCAATTGTCTCTCGCCAACATATACATTTATTTGATAAATTTACACAAAAAGTTTGAGCAATGCATAATTATTCAACGTCAAGGTTGCCCTACCTGTGAAAGTTTGAGCAATGCATAATTATTCAACCTGTGGAATATCAGTTGTCAAAATCCACATGGTTATCTTCTGGGCGCTTTGCACAATGAAGTAATCTTAAAGCTGAAGCTATAATTGTGAATTGAATCTACTTCAAATGCACCCCTTCTATTTACATCTGGCCCTGATGTTTTTAATTTTTTGCACTTTTTTGCTACAGGGAGATTGATGAGGAAGCATTGGAGCAAGCTTTATCTGCGGCAGTTACGTGTACAATACTAGCTGCTGCTGGCCCACAGCGCTCTCGAGTTCTTGCTACATTATACAAAGTGAGAAGTCTTACCTGAAAAAAGAATTTTTAATTATTTAATTGAGTTGTTGTGTTTAATGTATTCACTGGTAATTTTTTTGTGTTGGTGCAGGATGAACGATGCTCAAAGTTGAAAATCTATCCAATTTTACAAAAGGTTTTCTATCTCTCACTCTTATACCATTTGGAAGATGACTATCTTTCTCTCGACAGTGTTTATTCAGTTGGTGGCCCTTTTTATAATTGAACTTCACTAAAAAAAATAACACGTCTTCAGGTGTATTTGGAGAGGATTTTAAGAAAACCAGAAATTGATGCATTTTCTGAAGAGCTAAAAGCACATCAGGTGATAAGCCTTTCTTTCCCAATATTGATTGGCCACTCAGGAAATAATATAGATTTGTGGCCATGACGGCTTGCTCGAGTTCTTATTTTATTTTTGGCAGAAAGCGATTTTACCCGACAATTTTACTGTTCTGGATCGTGCGATGATTGAACATAATCTTCTCAGTGCAAGCAAACTTTATACGAACATAAGGTCGTAGATGTGGTGTTACTTTCCTTTTATGCTACATTATTTTTAACCATCAATTACAATTTGGAGTTTCTTTTGGCTAGATTTGATGAGTTGGGAACCTTGCTGGGGATTCCTCCTAATAAGGTACTGTTTTCCTGATTATGCGATATATTTAGCTGACAATTCATACTTTTAGGATAATTAATAATTGATTCTTCAAAGTTTGACTACTACATTCACCCAATTACACCCCCACCCGATGCTAAGAAATATATAAATGGTGAAATTATGTGTTTCTCGCAAGTAATTTTTTGAGATAGTTGATAATTTATAACTTATGATTCTCAAAGCAAGTTATGACTATGACTATCCTTCTTATGTGGGGAGCTGTCTGTGAATGTTTGTATTTTTACTTCCTACTGCAGGCTGAGAAGATAGCATCCCGAATGATTTGTGAGGATAGAATGAGGGGATCTATAGATCAGGTATATAATATCATAATAACTGATAATATCTTCATAATTTCAGTATTTTAGGATCTATAAACATTCAAAATAGCTTTCGTTGATTTTTTAAGTTTTTCACATTGATTGATGAATATTTCTTCTCATCAGCTGACACATTTTTGGTCATGTTTTCATCATTTATTTCCAGGGGTAGAGTTGAATCTCTTTCTTTTTCTTCATTTGAAAGAAATATGAAGGAAGAAATTTGTCAAATAATTTCATAGTATCTAGATTTTTATTCAATCAGAATGAGTTTCCTTTGTCCATATTTCTTCTGATGAGAGGTAAACCAGGTTGAAGCTGTAATTCATTTTGAAGACGACACTGAAGAACTGCAGCAATGGGATCAGCAGGTATTATGTGGTCTAACTTCTAACCATTTTCCTCTTGATTAGTAGATCAATGTATCGATAAAACTATTTTTACGGCATCGGATACCCTCCTACACTAGTTTAAACTCAGCACAAATAAAACATCAGTCTCAATAACAAATGCAGAACTAATTTGATTGAAAAATTGGCCAATTGTCTTTGCTATATTTTGATTCGAGTTTCATTTATAGGCAATTTACTTGAGCAATCTTGTGGGATCTTGATATATAGCTGATATTAACTCACATTCTTGCCCAATCTGCTCAGATAGTTGGACTCTGCCAAGCGCTCAACGATGTCCTGGATGGAATGGCCAGGAAAGGCATATCCATGCCGGTTTGAATGCGTTCTTACCTGCAACAAATCAAGAATTTTGCACTCCATTTTCTTTAGAGAATGCTGTCCACATGGTCAATTTTTACATTTTTTTGGGCTTTCTTGAGTGCTTTGTTTGTAATTGTTGAAGCACCACAAAAAACACTTGCTATGGAAGCTTCTTTTGTTACCCTCATTTTTCTTCTTTTGAGGACTTCATCATCAGTGAAGGGGAAGAGGGTAGAAGAATCCTTAAACCTATGCTTTAACTCATTTCCCGATTTCGGATTTGTTGATCTGAATCGTGCACATTCCTGACCTCCTCGTTTTTTCGAGCACATTACTTAAACCTATTGTTATATTGGGTACAAATCAGATAATTTATGCGCACCAGATTGAACTACCCCTTGAGAATTCATCATATGATGGGTGGATGGCCATAGTCAGAGTTATACTAATCAACTACAACAAAAAAACATTTCAAATATGTGTAAAACCTCGTAATTTAGAACGACAAGACATGTTATTTAATCCCAAAAAAGGTTGCACATTTTAGAGCTGTTTCAAAACAACTATATTACCTTTCAGCTGATTCATCCACCACTTGTGTGTTACCAAATAAAGGCTCCATTCTTTTTGGAAAAGCTGGACTTTCTAAATTTGAACCCCTGAACTTCAGCTCTGAAGTTGCTCTAAATTTCGGATCAACTGCAGCCGATCGGGATGTGTTGAGATCAGTCAAAACCGGCCTGTACGAAATGGTGTTGGCTCCACCTGGATACCTTGTTTGAGCTCCGGTTGGATAAATCGATGGCCCTCTCAGACCACCGCCCCCTCTAAGATCCATCACATTGGTGCTTCTTGAAGTTGTTTCCAGAAAAGATCGATCACTAGATCCCGTTCCTAATGGAGCAGCCGAAGTAGCCGTTGTGGAGGAACTAAAAGGGTCGTCCGGACCCCACGAGGTAAGCGCTTCCTTCTTCTTAGCAAAAAATTGCCACGCTCCCCATAGAAATAGAAGGAAGAACAAAACCGGACTCGTCCACAGCATTGTATTGAATTCCCCTCTAAAAACCGAAAGATTTGATCTGAACATACCTACATACCCGCCTCCAAGTCCAAGAACAACTAGCTTTTCCCGATCGCTCACTATCAAGGGTATTACCGATCTTTCTGAATCGACTTCGACGTTTTGATTGTTCAGAAACGATGATCTAATCTCGTCTAGACCGGCAGCAAAGAGAAGCCGAGGCGATCCAACTCGAACGTAATGTTGAGATGAAACATTATACACTGTAACCTTCTCTTTTCCAAGAACAAGTAAATAACCCTTTATTGCTTCAACTCTCATAGGGTCATCAATATCCAACTTTCTTTTCGACCTAACCCTGCATTTGAAGTTCATTACATCGCCCAACAGCAATACTTGTATCAAATCCCCTGTCGATGTAAGTCCATACGCTTTAGATCGTTCGATGGCATCGAACATATAACTCCTGGCAAGAGAATGATTCAACCCTTCACATTCAGCCTCCCTCAGCTTCATGGTTCGCAAATCTAACGAACCGGCACCCTTTTCCGTTAAGAACATTAGCCTTTGTTTCAGGAATGTGAGTGGTCGACTTGTTGGCATAATCGAACCGTGTATCGTTCCGTTTTCTCTGAATACTACGATTTTTCCACTAAGATCTACGGATAGAATGTACCTTATCCTTCCGACATGATGCACTTCTAAAATGGATATCGGCAACTGTTCCGATACGAATTCAGAAACATGTTCCATAAAAAGTGAATTCCATTCCTCTCCGTTCGATCCCTCCCACAATCGATGCATTAAGATTGCGCCATTTTTATGCCCCGTCACTAAGAAACTCTCGTTCTTATAAACCGACATGTAAGAAAGGATCGAGGTAATTGGGGATTCAGAAATGGTGTAAAACTCCACAAGAACATCCCCATTTCTCAGGAACACATAAACTCTCCCCTTCTCATCCCCAACAGCAATGTATTTGCTAAGCCCCTCGAAATCTCGAAATGGCAGAACGTTGATGCACGTTGCATCGGAATCCAATTTCACTGCCGATACAAATTGAAATTTTTCCGACCAGAAAGCACTGTATTTTGTCACAGAGATTGCCTGAGTTCTCTCCCCTCCTCTAACCTTTTCAGCCTCAAGGCTCCCATTTTCAACTCCATCAGTTTCTTCATGCTTTGTTTCTATATTATCCCCCATCTCTTGAACCCTCGGTCTTGAATCCTCAAATTTCTGTTTCTTTTCTGCAGAAGCGACCCTTAGAGGCTCCGATAATTTCGACTCTAATAATGAAACTACATCGCTTAGATTCTTCACTAGCTCTTCAAGTTTTGACAACAGAGCTTGTTGGTTCTCATTAGACCTAATATCCGACCCGGTTTCCGATTCGTGCAACTGAGTTGGCTCGAGCTCAGTTTGTTCCGAATCTGAGTTCGAGCTGGAGCTTACGAAATCTGGAAGAGGGGGCAGAGAGAAAACGAGAAGAAAGCAGAGGAGATAGAACTTGCCTTTCGGAGAATTCGCCATTGAAGAATGCTGAAAATGTTGTAGTTCACTGCTTTAACATCACCGCCAAAAGCGAATTGCAGATCTCTCAAGATGAGACTGGGATCCGGCTTCCGAAAATCAAAGAATCACGAGAAGAGTCTCTGAGAGAGTGAGCTACTTTGCAATAAGATTTTGACTCGATTTACAGACAACGATCTAGGGCAAGGTCATAAATCCGAATTGTGCGAGGGGTAGAAGAAACGGAAATCTAGGCAGAAGTTGAAGGTCAGTGAAGATGCTCCTGTCGGCTTTTTTCCTTAATCAACCAGTTATGTTTTGACACGTGGAAAATTAGCTAAGAATTACGATTATTAAAGTTTTGATTTTTATTGACCAGATTCGAAGCTTCCCCCTTTCAATGTATCCAACATACCTTAAAATTTAAAATAATATTCGTTACATTGAATAGCGAATACTTGCCTAAACCATGATTTTAATTTCCGATTTCCACAGAATAAGACCAAGAATAGTCATGGTTTGATCGGACATATTATGTCGTGGTTCGATCGGACAAACCAGTCCGAATTTGTTCTTCAAGTTGATTGTTCATTTTTCAAAATTAAATGATAACATACATCGAATGCTCCACGAATTTTAGGTTGTTTATCCTATCAATTTAAGTTATCAAATTTATAACACCTTGAAACAATAGTAGAACTTGAATATGATTCAACAGACTAATTGACCCGAATTGACAATTCGGGTCAATTTTGATTCGAGTTGTGGATTTGATTCTTATTTTGGACAAACTTGCCTGAGAAAGGAGATCAATCTATACTTAAAACCAACAAATTCTCTCAAAACCAACCGAATTTTGAGAAGAATTGGTTTGTTTTTTTTTTTATTTCGGTTCCAATTTTTGTCAAAATTGTTGTCGACGGTTTAATTACGATTTTTTCAGTAAAAAAAAACCAAACTGAAACTAGATTGAAATCCAATCAAATCCAAAAAATCAACTAAAATATAAAAATTATCTGTTGTAGTTAATATATATTTTTTAATTTTAATAGAAATTGGGAACTTAAGGGAACCATAAGTAGGCTGATTCGAAACTATGGTGGTTCGGGCCGTGAGCTAGCCCGGTTGCAAATAGTGTTGTTGAAATTAGATTACATTATACATTCAGAGCGTCAGCTAATTAGTTTAATAGTTCAAAAATATATAAATGAATTACATCTAGAACGTTCTTTAGTTGAATTTTAGCCGCTTGATGAATCTAATGGCCCTTGATGAGCCAACCTTTGATTTAATTATTCTCATAAAACCGCCTTTTTCATTGATCTTATCAACATTGTTCTCATCTTGCCGTTCAATAGTAGTCAATAATTCTCTACCGTTAGATGACGGTCTATTTTATTATGAAAGGACACTTTCCCTACCTAGATAGTTTCATTTTTCTACGCAACCTTCGTCCTGCAGCCTCCCTCTATCTCCTTAGATCTTCTCTTTATTTCTGGTTCTTCTCGAATTATTCTTCCAGATTATGTTAGATCGTTTGACGATCTACGTTTTGATTATGGTTTCAGTAAGCTTCGCGCTCTTCTCCACCTTCCATTCTATCCGATGCTGGTATTAGCAGTTTCTTGTTCTCAAATCTTGAGGATCTTGAGCGTTTGGCCGTCTTGATAGGTAGATTGTATCTTTTTTTTTATGTTTTTCCATTTTTGTTTCGTTTATTTCGACAGGCCTGCTTTTGTCATTCGCAGTGAGTTGTTTCTCATGACATCCGACCTGTTGTTTGCTCTATCTATGAGTTTATTTGGCCATATTGTGCATCCACAATATCTTGTGAAAGAAATTGTGTAGAGTGTGTTTTGATGTAGTTGATGAGGTTTCTCTGCTAAATATTAGTAGTTTTTATGGCATGATAACTGTCACAGTCTATTCTGGACAAGTGTAAGGTCTCTGATGTAATACATGAAGATCACGGCTTAGTAAGAGGCGATCGAAGAAGAGAGCGAGAATGCTTGATGATTTTATTGTTCGAACTCTGAAGATGGCTTGAAAAGCACCTGATGACATAATTGTCTCAGAGCTGGAAGATAGGGGAGAAAAGACTATGGAGGTACACTTTTATGTATTTCCTTGTTGTGCGACCTTTGCCATGTTAGGTGCGCTTGCATGGCAGGTCAGAAAAAAGTTAATGAAATCATGAATTTTTTGTTTCCATGGGGAGATGGTACGGGCTTTTTTTATTTTGCTGCCCGGCTCTCCCCATGGGGTGTCGTGTGTTCTCTCTTATTTGCTTTTAGTCCGTACGAATCTGCTGCCACAAATTTCCTGAATGTTTAATTGGTGATCCGAAACCGATGACTCAATCTCGCCGAAGGTTAACTTCAGAAACTGGCGTTATCAACCTCTTAATGAGTAAACGTACATGTTGGACAGCACAAATCTTGTATTCTAAGAACGCTGATTGAGGTATATTTCACTTCATTCCATTGAAATTAATTAATTATTCACGTTTATTTATCGGATCTAACTTAGCTGTTATGTATCACGTTATTTTAACAGCGTATCCAGTTCGTGCCTTTTTTTATTCGTTTAATTTTAACAGTGGCTAAGTACCAATAATTATGATATATTTTGTACCTACGTTAATCTGCAGTCTAATTATCCAGCTGTGTTAATTTGTATATTACTTTTTGCCACGATCGTTATGTTAAAAAAATCCTGACCATTTTATTTTAATAAGGAAAGTGGTTAAAATAAAATTTTCCCAACTGCAAATCTCGAGGGAGGAGTAAATTTTTCCTGTTTGTGACATATGCTATGTTAAAGTTTTTCTTAACAATTACTGCTGTCAAATTTTAATTTCGTAGGCTTACGCTGTACTGTAGTACTTCTTTCTACACTAGATATAGTACATAGGCGTTGTATGTAGATGAACTACATGTACAGTAGGTCGCATCATATATTTTGTAACAGTATCTCGATAGGCTGTTGTACTTAAGCACGGAGCTGCTGTAACCGATTATGTGCTTGTCCACATCAACTATCTCAAAACCAGGTGATTCTGGCGGACGAATTCTGATTTGGAGACATCGGTTCTGCCTTGGGTGGAAATATATTCATCAACTACATCCAAGTGCGTAACAAGTCTCAAAGTACACGTCATTTTTATATTCAATGAGCAATTGAGCATCATTGAAGGCTTTTTGAGTGAGTAAATCTGTAAAGTTAATAGCCTTATTCTTGAACATGTTTGGTATTGTCCCAGATGCAGATGGAGTCTCAGACATCTTTATTTCAACATGTTTTGGCAGGAATGGTACTAAGTTTCTGTAGTTTGTAAAACGTTTCATCTTTTATTTTGCAGGTGTACAATCAGTTAGAAGCTTTTGAAAACTGTGGGTGCTGGTAGTATTTCTTGTTAGAATAGCTATAGCACTGACATCAATTTCGTAACTAAACAAGTTGATGAAAAGTGACCATCTCAGAAGTGACGAATCTAGTAGCTCAAAATTGGTAGAGCGCTCTTGGACTGTGTTTGAGAGGGATGGTGGTTCGAATCCACCTGGGTTCAAATTCAGTAAATGAACTAAAAAAATAATTCTACCAATGATATCGTTACATTAATCTGGGCATTCGCTAGAAGTTGTCGATAATGCAGGCTAGACAAAGATGTGGGAGACGAGGACTCATTCAGCTGCTCATCCCGCTCAGTTCAGCCTCTTTTATATAAGGTCACTGGCTGGTATAGACTGCGCAGATTGAGCATGTCACAACACATTGGTTGTTTGCATTTTATATATTTAACAAAATCTTTTATGCAGCCTCAGTACAGCACAGCCTTTCACTGATCGCGTTTCAAAGAAAGAAGGGGGGGAGGTAGCTGTTTCTCACCGCTTCCCATGGTCAACACCACGGGTCTCTGCCCGCTCATCCTGGCCTAAAATGAGTGGTTGTGGCCGAGCTTTGAAATTATGAAACAAAATTTATGCAAAACAAAGACAGTTGGTACTCTGATTAAGGAAAGGAGATTTAAATCATATTATTCCCTCCCAAATCTTTAAACAATATGTAAGATGACTTTTTTTGGATATCTTGAATGTTTGACATGCAAAAGAAATTTGATGATGAAAGGGTCGTCTAACAAATCAAATAGATTGAAGAGTTCCAGTAAACATTTCAAACGCTAATGGTGGCCGGCAGATTTAACCTTAATCGACTATCTAAGCATAGCACCATGCACTTGTTAGATATTTGACAAGGAACCAACCACATTTTAAGGAAAACAACGTAAAATTTTAAGGACGTCAGATAACACTCACGACTTGGGTGCATTCCGTTGGTTTGATTAAATGAGGCTTCTCTCTCAAGCCAGCCAACTTCAACAATCCCACAAAGAATTCCTAATCCTATTTCAACGCCTACTCCGGCCACTGTGTTCATCTTCCTCCACTTGATCATCTTTTTATTTTTAACCTGAGCAAATGAAATTTGGCACAGAGGTGAGATTTAGGGGGAAATAAGCTGAAAAAAAAGATTTTCCATAAAGTATTGAATTTGGGCATTACTTACCATGAATATTGAATTTTGGCATTACTTACCATGGTTTTGAGTAGAAATTGATATTGAATCCTTGAAACTATCTATGCTAGTCTCTCTTGAAAGGGAATATGATCACTGTTCAGTAGACGATTCTTGGATTTTATATCAGTCCCTCTTCCTGAAAATTAATCAACACAATGACTTAATAATTACAAATTATAACAACTCACTGATTATACCAATTAATGAAGGTCAATCACATAAAGTACTTAATTCAACTAATATAATAAAATACAAATTCAAAAAATAATCAAACCAATTAATCAATATGATAAAAAAAAGTAGAACTAAGTGAGATTCTTCGTGGTCCCAAGAAAGAGGACACGAAATGCTCAACCCAGTACAGACAATGGGCCTCTCGATGAAAAACAAAGGAGTTTCAGCTGAAAAAATGCGCAATGTAGAAATGGAAATAGAAGTAAAGAATCACATGCTACATGAATCTTGTGAAGAAAACACTTAAAAATAACTATCACGTTGAATTTTCACGCATTTAATACTTCACTAGGCCCACTTTCATGAACCACGATAATAGGTCAACTATTTACCTTTCAATGACATTACTCATAAATGACTCTTCTGAGTTCCTGGGTGGGTTATTCGTGCGAACCATCCACTGCACTGCACTTGCATTGCCACCAAGAAGAAGGCAATGTCCAGAAAATGGACATCTGAGGCAATTTAGGAGCCACTCAAATATGATCACGAGTCGGTTTTGGTGGAGCCAGAGATTCACTTTTTCCCTGTTGAGAACTCGATAGAGTGTGAGAGATCATAAATATTAGATATAGGTAGTCGTGGATCACATTCTAACCTAGCTCTTCACGTAAGCACAGAAGGTAGATACGATTGAGCTGAAACGTTGGTGTGGCTCTCTTTTCTTATCCGATAACACTGCTTTCGAAACAATCCTTTATTCCACTCGTGGTAAAGCAGAATGCATTATCTCCTTTCCCATCCCCTTTTGTGCTTCCAGATATATAGAGCATGTCTGATCACGAAAATTGGTCGCCTGAAGATTTTGCCTGGTCTGAGCTAAAACTTCCACAGGAATTATACGATGACACTGTACGTGAATTGCATGCGAGAATAGAAGCTCAGAGGGATCACCTGCAACGCTCGGCATGCCAAACTGCAGCCGGAAGAGCGCTCTGGAATCACGTAATCCACGACCCCCTTGCGGGATTGCTGGCGGGAGAGACATACCTGAGAAACATTTACGAGAAGATAAAGAAGGATCGTCTAAACAATGCAAGAGAAATCTCAGGAGTGATTCTTGCTGTTCGCACACTGTGGTTTGATTCTAAACTTGAAGATGCACTTAATTCCTTCAGTGACAAGGACTCACAGGTTGTTCTCCTCGGTGCAGGTACGCACATACATAACCTGCCCACATTTTGGCATTTGAAAAAGAGCTTAGCAGAAGATATTAATTTCTTGTAATGTTGCAAATGATGAATATCTACTGCCAGAATATAATCACATTGCTTTAATAGTCAAATAAGTACCTTAAAGTTGGTATCATGATCTACATTTAGTGCATGCTTACATTTGGAAGTCTGGGATGTTAGATACTCTAAAAATCGTATAAGAGATAACTGTACCGGGGGCAAAGAATCAAAGAACACATCTGCTGCAAGAAAGACCCTTCCCCTTGTCTGGATGGTGCAGCACTGCAAAACAATCAGCAAAAGTCAAGTTGTTCTTTTCCATTTTTATGAGGACCATAAAATTCATGAGTTTGTTGAGCCGGATGAAAACCGAAACTGCAATTACTTTATTATGATAACATGATGACTTTTTCTGATCAGATTCGAATTAACAACCTCTGAAGAAAACAAACAATATGAAGATCTGTGTATCCCAATGCTTGTCTATCAGGAACGAGTAATTTTACTCAAGACTGCCTAGAATAAAATTTCTTCTGTTCAAAACTTTCAGAAGTCCAAACTACAATATCAGTAAATTTGTTACATTTTTTGCAGGGATGGACACAAGAGCATACAGATTAAGTTGCTTGAAGGAAAGCAACGTCTTTGAAGTTGATTTTCCTGAAGTTTTGCAAGTGAGAACCACTCTTCTAAAGGCAGCAAAAGAATCTTCAAATGAACATCAGTATCTAAATATCAAAGCAAAGTCGTTAACTAGAGTAGCAGCTGACCTCAGAGCAATTGGCTGGCTTGAGAAGCTTCAAGTAGCAGGGTTTGTGCCAGAAAAAAACACGGTTTGGATTCTGGAAGGAATTCTCTACTATTTTTCACATTCACAAGCCATGCACGTACTGACGACTATTGCTGACATGTGCACCATCACCCATACAGTCCTCTTAGCAGATTTTATGAACAAGCCATCAACAACACTTTCAAAATCTATTTACCACTTCTACAGTGATTGGCCTGATCATCTCCTGCCGTCTCTTGGATTTGCCAGTGTCACACTTTCACAGATTGGCGATCCTGATGCTAACTTTGGTCTCATGCATGATCCGCTGAATCTGTTCAATAAACTTCGTCGCTTGCCAAGGACATTACAAACCCACCCAGATGATGGCACACCTTGCAGCCGTTTATATTTGGTGCAGGAGTGTGGTTCACCCAATTCATCAAATTCCGTGGAGAAAATCCACTAAATGGTTCCATAAAGCTCTTAGCAGAAATCAGTATATGCAATAATACTATATGCACTTACGCGGGGAGCTTTCTCTTCATCACTAATATCATGCCAGCTATGCGAAAAAAAAAGGTAAGTGACTCTAGATATACCACATGCTCCCAATTTTAGCTAGAATTATGCACATTGTTTGTAAACTCTTCCAAGAAGTAAAATTATTGTATCCCACAAAAAACCTAGTGAGTATGTGATGCCTGGTTGAATAAGTCCTTATAGTGGAAAATGTGTATTGTATTTTCGTATCCCTTTATTTAAAAACAAAAAATCCTTTTTCTAGGTAACTTCTATTTTCCAAACAATGCATCTATGGAAAAAAAAAACCAAACAATAAATTTTTAGTAACTATCATTAGGTCTAAAGAAAACCCTCAAATCCTTTTGATTTAAACGTAGATAGTAAATATTATGACCAATACATCCTTCCCTAGGAATAAGCATTGTAGAATTGAAATGAGCCAGAATTGCTGAGCTAAATAATGAGAAAAAAGACGAGGAAAGATGAACACCATAATGACCTTCAAACACAAGGATGAATCCAGACGACATTATCTTAATAATCTTAATTTCTGCTCTCCAAATTGCACTAATAAAATTTCCCTGCCAATAACGTCTTTTAAAGCATGAATCCAGATATAAACCACGTTATGATGAAAAAGAAATATGAATTTTGCAGGATTTGGAAACAAATGAAAAAAAAAATTGGTTTCTGTTGTTGTAACAAAGAACTGAAAAAAACATCGGAATTTGATTTGATCCTGTTTCGAAATGACGCAAATCTTGTAACTAAATAGATAATCCAAGCTCGCACTTAGCTGAGATATCTTTTTCAAAGAGAATTTTGAAGTACCGTACAGGAGCATTTCGCACCAAATGTTACCATTAACTCACATTATATACAAGAGTAGACGATTGGAACAGAGAGAACTCAACACCTAGCTGGCATGACATTGAACAAATGGATTTCCAATCTTGTACAGCACTGTCAGTAGCAGCAGATAGAAGCAAATTTCAAAAGTCCTCCAAATGTTCAGATGAACTAGAATCACTTCCTCCAACCAACGAATCGTGAAACCGAGCTAGGTAGAATCTAGAAGGGAGAAAATTTAATACAACAGCAAAAGAGAAATGCATGCCTAGTAATAGATAATCCGTACCAAGTCTGGTTGAGTGGTGGCTTCAATTGGGAGCAGCAAGTACGCAACCGTCCTCTTCCTTAGTCTCTCATCCAATCCACAAGAAAACCCAAAAAAGAGAGAAAGATAGAGATGAGCCAAGTAACATCAGTACACAACTAACACACGGCGATTCGGAAATGCAACCGCAGCAACACAGGAAAAAGATTGGAATGGCGCCGCCGCGTTGGGAGCAGGGCAGCGGTTTTGAATTTGGGGATTTTGGAGGGAAATAATGTTGAAGCTCTTTGCGCGCTCCTTTTTCAGACTATTATTTTCTGACGTGGCAGCACACCATTGGTTCCAAAAATGTAAGCCGCCAGTCTGGTGAATGGGACGGTAAAAGACGGATAAACTATTTCCAGAAAGGAACACACTTATTCTGGTTTGGCACCATCGTTTCCCTGCGCAGCTTATCATTTTCCCAATCCCTAATCGGGATATCCGATGGCAGTTTTTACTCCTTGAATCCTCCGCTGGATAACTCCATTCTCCACTGGAATATTACATCCTGATTCCGTTGCTGTAGTTTGATCGGCCAATTGAATTTGCACATCTGTCCTATTTGTCTTTCTTATATCCGATTCTCTCTCTTTTACCACCAACTGTATCAGTCTCTCTCTCTCCCTCCCTCCTTGCGATTTCCAAATGCCTATTTAAGTTCGCCATGCGAATCTTTAGGAAGCCGGTTTCTTTCTGCCTCTCTTTCCTCTCGCCTGAATTCTCTCCGCCGTTCTCATCTCGGATTTTCGTCCGAAAGTTCAATCGCTCTTTCTGCAAATCAAGCGGAGTGCACGCATCAGGTTTGTAATTTTGGGATGTTGAAGTGACTACGCGGTGCATTTATTAGCTCGCTCGAAGTTTTTGGAGTTCAATCAATATCACTTTACTCTAGTTTCTTCGTATCAATTTTCTAGGTCAGAGATGGTTAAGGTTAAAGTCAATTGCTATTTGCACCGTTGTGTTACATCCTGTTATTCTTTTGAAAGGAAAATATTTGAGGAAACGGTTATTGGAGGTGGTTTAATGAAATTGGTGAGGGATCTCATTGATCGAATTCTGAAATTATTGACGTCAGGGTCTATTTTCTTCTAATTCAACGAGTAGTGAGTTCTTAATATGTTTCTTTTCTATTTTGGAGAAAAGAAAGGTCTTCTTGCCAATTGACACCACAGAGTAAACTTATTGTCATTATAGTAGTTGTTCTTAATATGTTTCTTCGAGAGAATTCATCTTTTTTTTTTATATGGGGAACTTGCTCGCGTCATGGATGTTTGTATCCTCCATTAAATTTAGTTTCTGCATCGCTTTTGCAACTGGAATGGTAATGTATAATAAAATCATTATCAGTTCTCTGATCTTACTATATGATAAGCACATAAATATTTTGACAATATGTATTTGGATTGAATCAATGATCAAGACTACTCATATGTATCATGTGATTGCATTTGTATTAGGAAGCTGATTTCCTATCTTTCCTTGCCTAACAACTACCAGGACTTAATAAATTGCACGCTTTTAATCCAATGGGTGGTAGCAGTTGGGCAGTTAGGAGGGATGGGTTGCGGCATCTACGTACTGTCTGCAGCGACGACAAGGATGGGCCATGTGTATGGTCATCATCAGAAGGAGGATGCAAGATTGATTTAGGGAAGCAGATCTTTTGCAACAGATCCTTGAATATGAAAAAAATTGTTTCGATAGGCTTTGACATGGATTACACGTTGGCACAATACAAGCCTGAAACTTTTGAATCGCTTGCCTATGAAGGGACAATAAGGAAATTAGTATATGATTTGGGTTATCCCCAAGAGGTCTGTCCTTTTTTGTATGAATATTAAGCCAATCTTTTTAGCTCCACTTTTTCTTTCCTCACCATTGTGATGGGATTGATGATCAACTGAAATATTCTACACGTGAAAATTTTGGATGTGTTTAGTCGGTATGTTATAAGCACATTGACGACCTTTTGCAGCTGCTGGATTGGAAATTCGACTGGAAATACATGGTTAGAGGCTTGGTTCTTGATAAAAAGAGAGGCAACATCTTGAAGGTTAACCTTCTTCCTCGTTCTTATTTTTTTGAAATATTTGTTGGATACTTGATTGAGATGGACTGCAGTCTGTTAATGGATGAGTAAAAAATGTGAATTGATCAGATGGATCGACATAAATATGTGAAAGTTGCTTATCATGGATTCAAAGAGTTGTCCAAGGAAGAAAAAGTTGGGACCTATGGGAATACCTTCGTACGAGATTCTTTTGATGAGCCTGATTATGCTCTCATTGATACTCTCTTTTCTCTCGCTGAAACCTACTTGTTTGCACAATTGGTTGATTTTAAGGACAATAATCCAGATAAAATTCCTGTTGGTGCCGAGTAAGGATATTCCAATTTCTTGCACTTATATTTCACCGATGCAACTGTTAGCATATGATGAGTAATTATTGATTGCGGGCAGAATTCTTTGTGCATTTTGGTTAACATAGAGCTTTTGAAAAAAAGACAGTATTTGAACTTCTTTCCTAGTTTGGCCTCCTAATGTGGAACTGTAGTGATGTTACTAGAACCTAGCTTTTTATTATGGCTGAAGTAAGCTTATTATATTTTTCTTCATTCTCTTCTCCCCCTCCCCTTTTCCAAAAAGGTTTCTCAATTTTGATTGTGACCAGGACGTGCATGTGAGCTTTTGTTTATCTCCTTCACCGTTTGTTCAGTTATTCTCATATGTATAAAGATGTCCGAGCTGCTGTTGATCTATGTCATAGAGATGGGACATTGAAGATGATGGTTGCCAAGGATCCTAAAAGGTGACTTGATGAGCAATAATTGCATTAAAATCAATTGAATCAGTGTTTCTTTCTGAGTGACACTAACTTGACTGAATAATTCTGTTCAGTAAAGACAAGATTTTTTTTGTTCTTTTTCCCCATTGATTAATAACCTCAAATTGGTTTTTCATTTCTTTATTTTATACAAAATTAGTTTTTCAACAGATGTTTGTCTGGAGTGTTTCCTTTACATCCATTCAATCTCTTTTAGGTATATCAACGAGGATACTGCAATAGTACCCATGTTGAAGATGATCAAGGATTCTGGTCGCTCAACTTTTTTGGTGACGAATAGGTAAAGGGTGTAGATTAGTGGTGATAGTATTAGCAGGGTTATCGGAAGTTTACTTTCACTTGCAGTTTGTGGGACTACACAAATGTCGTGATGAATTTTCTCTGTGGCTCTCGGACACTTGATGGTAATGAGAAATGCAACTTCGATTGGCTTAAGCATTTCGATGTTGTTATTACTGGCAGGTCTCTTGTTTTCTTCTTCATTAAATTTTTGGTTGCAATTGCTTCTATTTACTTGGTCAGTTTTTGTTGCTACTGTGCTAAGATTGGAACAATAAGAGAGATTCCGTTGATTATTTTGCCAAAGAAACACTAGCTTAAGTGACCACCCATCACGCTACTTTGATTATTAAATTGTATAACGTCAATTTTTTCTTCTAGAGATTAATTGATGAATAATGTTCCATTCTTTTGCCTCTTATAATTGTTAGTTGTGTGAAAACTCTTTACGTTTGGTAACTTATGTGCTGTATGTGCACATGATATATATGCATTCATGACGATGCTTTCATTTTAATGATTAGAAGCAAAATTTTTGGGGACATTGCAAATGAGAAATTTAGAATTATGCTGGCATTGTTGTTTTTGGTATAAAGCTTGATTAAGCAGTTGTTTGGACTGTGTGAACTCTTTTACCATTAGATAAAACTATACCCCTGGTCTACAGTGATATTAAATATGCCTTCAGGATCTTGTAATTAAATTTATTACATTTTTTAGTTCCTGATTCCTTGGCTTAATACAAATTACCAACTATTGCTACAGTGCCAAACCAAGCTTTTTCCATGAGGAAAATCGTGCCAATCTATTTGAGGTTGAACCTGAGTCAGGGATGTTAATTAATACCGACAACGGCTCCCCTGTCCCACATGTAAGCATGCTGGACTTTGCATTGCATGATTTACCAATTTGTAGTATCATTTTAATTGTTTGAATTCATTCGTATTTCCCTTTATAATTGTAAAAAGGTTGGAAATACTTTGCCATCTTTGTCGCTGAAGGGCCTGAATAAGAGTTGTAGGCTTTTCCAGGTACTTCAAGAAAGGCATATGGCAACACTGATCATTATGCTGTGTTGTTTTCTATTTCTTATTTCAATCCGCTGGATATGTAACGTAATTTTAAACTAATATATCAGGGTGGCAATGTCAGGCATCTGCATAAACTACTTTCTATTGAATCAAGCTCACAGGTGAACTTTTGATAGTCTTGTATGGTTCAGTTTCAACTTCTTTAAGTTGGACTGTGCTTATCAGCTTGTAATTTTTTTTTCTTGATGACTTCTGATGTGTGAATCATTGTTTCTTAATCCAAAGGTATCTTGGTCTTTAAATAGGTTCTTTACGTTGGGGATCACATCTATGGAGATATATTGCGGAGCAAAAAGCTTCTTGGTACAGTATTTTATAAATTATTTTCATATTTTTTTTAAATCTCTACCCTATTATTTGTATGATCTTTTCAAGACACAAATCTTGATTGCCTGCTTTGTTATTCTTTGTGTGTTTATCACTTAGCCCGAATATTGATGATTAATGTTTATTTTTCTGTGGTAGTGTCGCACAATGTGAGTTTCTAGTTTTCTACCTTGTGAATTACGGGATCTCTTACAGAATGCTAGTTTTCATAAAACAATTCTGGAAAGCCTGGTTTTTTTTTTATATGTTATTTCTCAATTGATCTGAACATTATATTATTAGTATGTTTTGGATGATTCTTTTGCGCATTATCATTTGAGTAGGATGGAGGACAATGCTTGTTGTTCCCGAGCTTGAGACAGAGGTTGAGCTTCTCTGGGAACTGAGAGATACCCGCAAGGTTTCATTCCTATATTACATTTCATATAGGTTCTTCAAAAATCAACAAGTTGAAAGTTATCATTTTCCAAGTATTCCATTTTAATTCTTCTATTTATGTCTGATTTATTTATGATGAAAAAAAAAACTAGCTCAGGTTCATATGATTTGCTAAGTATAGCAAGCAATGTCTTGCTAAAATTCATTTGTGGATGGATTATTAATGTCATAAGACCATCTATTTGTAATCTTGCAGCAACTTCAGAAGTTGCGAAGTGATCGAGATACAACAGAAGACAGAATAGATCATTTGAAGTGGTCTCTCAAGTACACATCGAAACATTTTGCTTCTGGATGAATATTTTTTCAGAGTTATATACATAAAGTGAAGTTCAATTTATGCAGGTTCGAAGATGCCAGTGACGAGAAAAAACAGAGTTTATCCAATGAACTAGAATATTTGGAGGTTAGTCAAGTACCTGTAATACCCATTTTTGTGAGATTACATATGATTAAATTATTTAACCAATCAATAGTTTCATTTACAGTCTCAAAGGAAACAAGTGCGAGGCTGTCATCAACAGGCTCAACGTAACTGCCACCAAAAGGTAGCAATTCTCTTAGCAACTATTAAGATTTTTTTCATTATATTTCTAGAGAACGATGATAGTCTGTCTTTTAGTCTCATTTTGCTCTAGTTGAATTTGGAATTTAGAGGTTTACATCGAGTCATCTAAATCATGAAATTTGAGAACAATGATCGAGATTTGAGCCAATAATAATAGTCAGGAAACTGAATAAACTAAAATAAACCATTGTTAATTTTGGAGGTTCTCATTTTGAGTTTGTCTCGAAATCATGATCACAGTTTCACAAGGTGTGGGGACAGCTCATGAAGACTGGTTATCAGAATTCTAGGTTTGCACATCAGGTAAACTTCTAATCTAGTTAAAGATGGAGAAAATCTGACCTACGACTGGACATGTTACCAAAAAATTGTGATGAAATTTTTATGCAGGTAGAGAGATTTGCCTGCCTGTACACTAGCCAAGTTACCAACTTAAGCCTATACTCTCCGGATAAATACTACAGACCCAGCGAGGATTTCATGCCCCACGAATTCGGTATCATTCCGTTGTGAAGGGCTGCAACTGAAAGAAGACGTGTTCTGTCAAGTTGATTCTCAACTGTAAGTAGGTGGTAGAAGATTAGAGAGCGATTGATACGAAAGAAATAAGAATAGACGCGTAAAGCTGTGATGATTGGTTACACGTTTGATTGGTGTTAGAGTTGAATAAGAAGAGATGTACATTTTGTTCAAGTGGGATACAAATTGGATGTAAATGGGTGAGCCTTGAAATGGTGGGCGGTATAAGCTTTGCTGCCTATCACTGCTAAAGAGCTTATCAAAACAGTGGGGAAAAGCAGAAGAATCTTTGTTGTTGACCTGGGATTTCTCTTGTTTGTGCGGAGGGACCGTTTTGAGACTAAGAGAGAGGAAAAAGTATCCTTCATCTTTATCTTCATCTTCATCTCATCTTGAGGCAACTGCGTTCATGAATACCAGCCAAAAACAGAAGAACAGTAGCCCACTTGATGAATCTCCATGTCAAGATATTCGAGATGGACAAGATGCATGGATTCCCCACCGTTGATCAATAATTTGGTTGGTTGGGATCGCAAGTATCTTCCTCATTTATGGTGCCCAATAGACGGCAAGTTGCAAAGCGAAGAGCGCTACGGCGATAAGAAAGTGTAAATTGACATAAAGGTGTTGAAAACGAGAGTGAAATCCAAAAAAAAGGCCAAGCGATAGAAATTCGGATCCATAGCTGGACGTGGAATGATAAGGATTCCATTTTTACGTAAGAAAAAAACACTTTTTTGTACACCCAGAGCCTCTCCTAAAATTGCCTTCAAAACACTAACAAGGCTACCCTTTTCACACTTATTGCCTCTTGCTCCAGAGATAGAGACACAGCTGAAAGCAAAACCCACTTGATCTCTACACCTTTTCCCTTTGGATTCTATAAATGGAGTCCCGAAATCCATGTCTCGGCACCAAAACCTGTTCTCCGTCCACTTTTTGGGCGTCGAAAATGGGCTCCGGATCGGCTTGGACCTCAAAGCAGAACAAGCTGTTTGAGAATGCTCTGGTGATGTTCGATAAGGACACCCCGGATCGCTGGCACAATCTTGCAAGGGCCGTTGGAGGGAAGACCGTGGACGAAGTGAAGAGACACTACGAGATGCTCGTTGAAGATGTTCATAACATTGAGACCGGTGAAGTTCCTTTGCCTAATTACCGAAAAAACGGCGATTCATCGCGAGGCCTCAACTTTATGGAAGCAGATCAAAGGTATACTAGTCCTCTTCTTCCATTTCAGCCAACGTTTAACTGTATTCATAGAAAAAGTATTCATCCAATGACATGACGACACATCATTCACTTATAGACAAAGAAAAACTACACCAATCTTTATATCGTAAGATTTCGATGGGCAGCTGAGGATTGTGTTTCTTTTTCAAAATGCAGGCTGAAGAGTCTAAAACTTCACTGAAACATTAACGTGCAATCCCAGAGAGGAAAATAATGCCCATAATATGTTTATTTTTAGTAATAAAGCTGCATGCAATGGGTATGAGCATTCTCTCCAACATCTCTAATAAGTGTCCATCTCTGTATTTTCTCTAATTAGAAGTGCTTCTTTTGCTTACTTTGAAATCCCAATAAAACAATAGTGATTATCATTCATCAAGACGATAATACGGTGGATTTTTTTTTAATTTATAAAATATAATATAACTCTCTAGGTTATAATATCAAGTGATCAATTCATTGCATGCACTTCTAACTAGCCAAGTTTTTAAAATCAAATTTACCAATGAAAATAGAATCCGCACAGAACGAACACTTTCTCGAAGTGAACAAACACGTACTCTGAAGATGTCTCAAATCGATAGTGTCCGGCGAAAAAATGTGAAGTTTAAGGAATCCGTAACGAAAACCTTTTCATACTTGGAGATCTATTTTGTTTTTCAATACAATCCCAAACAAAATTGTAATGAGAAATAATTTGCTCAAATTAAGAAAAGTAAGCCAATGTGAAAGCTTTGTGAAAGTGGATACATCTAACGAATTTAATCAAACAAATAAAAATGAAAATCACAGCTCCAAGAACATCCCACCTCCATTCTTCATGTATCCTCTGTCATTTGCAACCCCAGTTGCAGAGAGTCCGAAGAAAGAACAAGAACAACGACGAAGAAGAAAGGCTCATCGGAATGAAAACTGAATCTCCTCCAAAGTTCTTCCTTTTGTCTCAGGAACAAATATGACAACAAAGGCAATTGTAACGGCTGCCACAACCATGTAGATTGTGAAGGTTCCTGCCCAATTCAGAGATACCAATTATCAGTTTTATTGAGAGAGAAACTAGAGAGAGAAAACACAAGATGGAGCCAAATGGACCTGCAATACTCCAACTCAGAAGAATGTTTGCAGTCATCGTTATAACCCACGCGAAAAACCAATTGCATAGAGTCGCTATGCTTCCCGCAAGACCCTTTATATTGATCGGAAGAATCTGCATCGTCCCGATTATCGTCACGCTCCCACGAAAATTAATATTCAAATTGTTACTCTTTTATCATATGTTTACTAGATTGCATACCTCAGACATTATAACCCAGGGAATTGCTCCAATTCCCAAGGAGAAAGTAGCAACCATGGCCTAACAAAAGCAACGTTTAAGCCAATTGAGTTCCAACAATCACGGTTTTACACAATGAATACATACCACAACTCCAACCACAGCAAGAATTTCCAATACGCTATAAAGTGTTGTGCCTTTGGTAACAATATCCTGTCGAAATTAAACACTAAAAAGGTTTTAAAAAAAATGAAAAATAAGAGAGAGAACTAAAGAGGGTTCCGAACCTTTACGAAGAAAGATACAGCCACAATCAAGAGGCTAACAGTCATTCCCGAAGAAGAGACCTGCAATGGAAATCAATGATCTTACTTTTGCTCTCGAAATGAACCTCTTGAAAAGAACTAAAGAGCACACTCACAATAAGGAGCACTCGACGGCCAGCTTTATCTACCAACCAGGTTGTAATTCCGGTCGCAGCAACCTAAAATAGATCGTCAATTAAGCACACACGGATAGGAATATCGTCCATATAAATGTTCCCGAATCCCAAGAACTTGGACCAACGAATACCTGAACCGCACCAAGGCCAAAAGTAGCTGCATTACTTGATGTTACACCTATTGAAAAAGGTAAGGCAGCCAGTAAGAACCATTAATATAAACCGAATTGGGGTCAATGTCATTAATGTACTAATGAACCAGATAACCACGGACAGAGTTTAATAAACTGAATAAAAACAATCAGCATAAAGAACATAACCCAGGAATGAAGAACATAGAAGCAACTGTCAACTACTCTTAAGAAATGAATAATCAACACATCTTAAGAAATGAATAATCAACACATCTTAAGAAATGTTTTTCGGTTCAGCCGCCTCCAGCTCTACTAGAACATTTCATTTTTTTATACAAAAAAATGACCACTTGCCCTTACCAGCAGCAGCAAAAATGTTACTTGAATAGTATAAAACACCATTTATTCCACTGAGCTGCTGTAGAATAAGTAGTCCAATACCAATCTGCACGTACGAGTAGCAGAGTACGAGTATAAAACAGCAAGTGAATACATTGTGAAGAATAATGGAAACAACAAATATTAAGTAGTTAATAATGCAAATCCAGAAAAGGAAAAGACAATACCATTAAAGGGAGCCAGTATCTTCTCTGCTTGAGTTCAGCACACCGAATGGTAGTTCTTCTGCTTGTTGTAGCAATCGACCTCTTCAAAATACATAGCAGACACAATTGTTAGAGCCGAGAGTGGGAGAAAGAGAAAGTATGATACTTTATCTCGAGGGCCAAGAGAGTCAAACCAGATAATCGAGCACATTTTACCTTTATCTCATTCACTTCAACAGAAATATCTGTATCAAAACCCCTAAGAACTTGCAGGGATGTTTCAAATTCTTCTGTCATACCCATTTTTGCCTGGATTGACAAATCAAAACAATTACTATACTTTCGCATCTTGAGGTAATGCATTTAAAAAGATGTTTACCAGCCACCGAGGAGACTCTGGGATGAAAAACAGTCCAGGTATCAATATAACACATGGCAAAATTCCTGCAAATGCATAGACATGTCCAATCAGTTCAAATTTTGCTTCAATTTACCATCTACTTCCACTCAAAATTTCTCATTTGAAACAAAACCCTGCCCCTACTGTAATTTTAAACACATTGTTCTAGGAAGAGAGGAGAGCACAAGATAAAAATTTAATGAATATTACCCAAAACTGCGAGTATTCTCCATGGGATGAAAATACCGAGTAGATAAGCAATCATGATGCCAATTGTAACAGACAGCTACACAAAAAAAGAAGAGCAACTAATCTAGTAAGTCAAAAGAGAACATAGTTAGAACAATTAAGAGTATCAATTACAAAACAATGCCAACCTGATTCACTGAAGTCAGACTCCCTCTCAAATTCTGTGGCGCTATTTCAGCAATATAAATAGGCACCTGCATACACACAGCAAATACACAAACCATGAAGCTAGAAAAGCTTCCTATAAAATTTGTAACAGAAGGTAAATCTCAGAATCAATACCGTATATGAAATGATTCCTACTCCAAACCCTTCAAGCACTCTCCCCATATAGAGGAAAGAAGTATCCTAAAATTAGCACAATGTAACATGAGAGAGTATATTAAATCATGCAGAGAGATCGATAATTGAGAAAGCTTTTTTTACTTTAGCAAATGAAATGGCAAGCCAACCAATGATGTTAGGAATGGAAGCAATCATTAGGGCCTGCAAATTATGACAGAAGAGCTAGATCAAGTTATTCATTTAAGCACATACTACACTATTAAAGAATGTACTAACACGACATTCAATACCCCTTTTCGCCCAATATACTCAGCAATTTGACCGCTCGTAATAGCCCCAACCATGGCGCCCACATTGGATAGAGAACCGAACAACGAATACTGAGCCACATATAAGATTAAGCCCGATTAGACTAAAATCCTATAAACAAATCCACTAACATTGAAAATGCAATTGAAGTTCTGACCTCGGAGACTGTAAGTCCAAGATCCTTGGTGATTCCAGACTGAGTTGGGGATGAATAACCAGCCTGCGAAATGAAACACGAAAGTCAAATTTAAGATACACAAATCCAAATCCAGCAGAAAATCAGATAATGAAGAAGGGGGAATAATATCAATACGGTGAAACCAAATTGGATAGGACCCAGAGCCACGATCAACACGCAAGCAACGACGGAGATGGAACTTTCCCGAATAGCCTGGGAAGAGCCCATCATACTGGATTGCCTAGACCCCATTCGGTACCAACTTCCAGTATGCAAAAACGGCTTCCTCACATCCCTCGCATCATCGCTGTCCTCTCTGAAACTCATCTCCGCCGCACCGGACCACCGTCAAGCTCAGACCTTCCGCAACCAGAGAAAGACAGGACGGCACACCACCCGTCTGTGCAAATGCCACAAAGAGAGAGAGAAGATGGAAAATCAAAGAAGGTAGTAGAAGAAAAGAAAGAAAACCAACAGGTAGTCCTCCCCCACTCTTCAAAAATCAATGGAGAGAGAGTAAAGAGAGAAAGCAAGTGGGTAATATTTAAGAGAGAGAGAGAGAGAGAGAGAGAGGCGATTCAGAGACCAACTGGCCATCATCCTCGTCGCTTTCAGCCGCACATAAAAATCCATGCAACCCCCTTGTCAAGGGGACACGTCATCATCCTTCGCCACAAAAACTCCCTTCATTTATTAAACCCAAATCGTTCAAGTACACCCCCTCTCAATTATCACTATCCTCCAAATCTCCTCTCTTTTTTATTTTTAAAAATATGAATATTATTTCAAAAATTAGAAAATAATTCGAGGAAATAAGAATATTATTCGCGAGAGTGATTATTATTTAGCTTAATTTTCCTAGCTTAATGGTTGGTGGATTGGCTCTATCGTATAACTTTTAGGTAACCTAGATTAGATCTCATACACGTGGACCAATGAGCAATCATTGAAATTCAATCTTCTTCCAAATGACAAAATAATATGATTCTTTTATTTATTGTCAATTTTCTTTTTTTATATGTTGCCAATTTCATTTGAAACTCTTCTTCAAATATTACAAAAATATACATAATTTTAGGTATATATATTTTTATACATAACTAAAATAAAAAAATAAAAATATATATATTTTATATTTTTTGTTAATTGTTTCGTTAATTTTAGGTATATATATTTTATATTTTATATATTTTTTTATGTTTAATTTTAACAACGATAAAGTTTTTACTTTAAAAAATTATCGAGTTGCACTTAGAATATTTTGGTGTAAGCCAAATCAATTGAACCAATGTAACAAAAGGAAAACTTGAATTTTGATGAAAATGCTCCAGCAGCGTTTATAGATCTTATGAATAGAATATTCCATGAGTATCTCGATAAATTTGTCATCGTGTTCATCGATGATATTCTGGTGTATTCTAAGCCGGAAGAGGAACATAAGGAGCATTTAAGGACGGTCTTAAGTATATTGAAGCAACATCAGTTATATGTCAAATTCTCTAAATGCGAATTTTAGTTAGATCGGGTGAATTTTCTTGGTCACGTGATTTCTAAATAAGGTATATTTGTTCTCAATAGCGGTTGTTCGAGACACATGACGGGTGATCCATCAAAATTTGTTTCAATCAAAAAGGGAAGATAGGTCATTTTTAGTAATCGTATATATTTAGGGTAGAGGGTTAAGATAACGTTATTATTAATTTGATGCCGAGAGAAGATTCGGTAAATATTTTAAACATTAAAGTACACTTTAATAATTGNAGTTCTATTTTGGGCCAAATCTGCTAGTACCTACCTCTAATTTTGATTTACTATTGTACAAGTGAAGTGTCACTAAAATACAAAATTGAAAGTTGTAACATAAAAACTGTTTTTTTAGTACTAGATATCCACGATGTAAACATTTGCAAGGGATACTCGGGCAATGTTTCCAAGTATTCACGTAAACTCGAACTATTGGATACAATATCCACTGGAGATTAATTTGATGGTAGGCCGATTGAAAATAAACCCAACTTAAAGAGTTCGAACTTGAAATTGAAAGGATTCCGGCCCGACCAATCGGACAAAAATAGAAAGAAGAGTAAACTTAGTTTGAAAGTGGCATATGCATATGCTGTCAATAATTATACAATTAAAAAATAAAGCTTTGGAGAAAGCAGGGATATGCTGCTGGAATATCTGTTTATTCTACCAGAATAACACCAAATTTTACATTTAATTACTCTAATCATGTTCCTAATCCCACTTCCTATAAAATATACTCATTCCATGGGGTAATTAGTATCCTTAATTGCAGTATTAACACTCCAATCTACACTCTCATGGATTTCGAGAATTATGATCCTTCGTTTCCCGACCAACCAGTCGTCGACCTCTACCTTCCAATATGGGCCAATCTCCCAGCGTTCCGGTCTAAACCCGCATTTGTTTGGGTTGAAGATGGCTCAGCTGGCGGTCCCGGCGGTGGTTCCACTTCCACTCTGACATATTCTGGGCTCCATGACTCGGTTCAGCTCATTTCAACCGAGTTGGGCCGGTTGCTCCGGCGAGGGGATACTGTTGTCATTCTTTGCTCGCCCGGTCTAGCCTTTGTAGAGATTCTTTTTGCTTGTCAGCGAGCCGGGTTTTTAAGCGTACCGATTTTCCCACCCGATTCTTCATTTTCCGGTGACAATTATCACCAACTCCTTCGAGCTATTGCTCAGACAAAGCCGAAAGCAGCCATAGCTTCTCGCGATTACATCGAGAACGTGGAGAGATACGTGTCCCTTTCTTCAAACAATCCAAGGCTATCAGAGTGCCTACGAAATGTTAGATGGATTGCCGCTGAGAGTCTCAAAGACGCAAAAGTTAAGCCGAATCGTGATTCTTCTGCTTCTTCTTCTTCTTCTCCCTACAGTGGTTGCAAGCCAGATGAGGCTTATTTGATTCAGTACACTTCAGGAGCCACTGGGATTCCAAAACCAGTACTTGTTTCAGCTGGATCAGCTGCTCATAATGTAAGAATGGCGAGAAAAGCTTATGATCTTCATCCAAACAGCTCGATCGTCTCATGGCTACCTCAGTACCACGATTGTGGCCTAATGTTTCTTTTACTGACCATTGTCTCTGGTGCGACCTGTGTTTTAGCCTCACCCACAGAGTTTGTTCGTCGGCCAAGGATGTGGCTCGAGCTAGTTTCGAGCTTTAGGGCCACCTGTACTCCTGTTCCATTGTTTGCACTGCCTCTGGTGGTCAAGCGAGGCGGGCCTAGTGAAGGAATTTCGCCTATTAGTCTCTGGAGTTTGAAGAATTTGATTGTGGTTAACGAGCCGATTTACAAATCCGCCATTGATGAGTTTGTCAAGGTTTTTGAACCCTTCGGATTGAACCCTTTTTCTATTTCTCCGTCTTACGGCTTGGCTGAGAATTGTACGTTTGTTTCTACCTCATGGAGAAGCAAAACCAGAAGCCCCGATTTACCTACGTATAACAAGCTTTTGCCTGTGGCGAAGCTTTCTTGCGTCGACGAAGAAGATGAAGAAGACGACATGGAAATTGTTATAGTAAATGAGGAAACTCACGAACCAGTCGAAGATGGGAAAGAAGGAGAAATTTGGGTCTCTTCTCCTAGCAATGCCTCTGGTTATCTTGGCCATCCATCTTTAACTCGAGAGATCTTCCATGGCCGTCTGATGAACCAGGTAAGCCGGAGATTTCTCCGAACCGGAGACAGAGGGATCATCAGAGGACCAGTAAGGTATCTCTACGTCACTGGTCGATGCTCTGATATTATAAAACTCCATGGCAGAAAAGAAATTCACCCTCATTTCATCGAATCAGCAGCTTACAACAGCTGCCCTCAATTTCTGAGAGGAGGTTGCCTTGCTGCTTTTGAAATCTCAGGAATTCTGATCCTGGTTGCAGAGGTATTGAAGAGAAACGAGAGAAGAATCGAAGATTTAAGAAGAGTTTGCGAAGAAATTGGCAAAAATGTGTTGAAGGAAGCTAACGTGAAACTTGGAAGGATAGTTCTGGTTGAAAGTGGGAGCATTCCTAAAACTACATCAGGGAAAATACAAAGATGGGCCGCCATGAATAAGCTGATTGAAGGTAAAATGAGCTTGCTAATGAGGTTTGAAAGCAACAATGGCGGATTTTTCTGGAAAAGCAGGACGAGAATGGAGGGAACAGACGGAGAAGAGCGGAGAAGAGGATCGAAAGAGGCGAAAGAAGAAGCTGACATGACGTTTATGGCAGCTCCATCTCGTTCTACGTTGTTCTCTCTTCTCTAAAAATCAAGTTTTCATAAAACAAACAAATGTTCATGCATGCATAATTGGCCAAAAAATATATAAAAATTTGGATAAACAACTTGTTTATCAATTTCAAATTGTTCTTGAGTTGCTTTAGTGAAAGAATTGCCATGGTTCAAGTGATATAATTAACAATCCATCGCAGCCCGCTCATTCCGACTTCGTCTCGTGTTCGATTTTTGCGTGATGTCGAGAGGTGACAAATAAGCCGCCATTGTTTGTGCTTTCTATCCGTTGTCAGCCTCCATGGACAACACATTTTTAGTTTGGATCACACTCAAAACACATTTTTAGTTTGTACACTCTACCAATCAATTTTTAGATTGTGAACCCTCGATAATAGCAGTCGGACACTAACCAAATCCTTTGCCTCACATGGTGGTCTATCGCAGTATGTTACCTTAATCAGGTATTATATTTTATAATATGCAATCGAACACTTATATTGTACATCTTAGGATAACGATATAGTATAAAAAAATTAGGTTGTCCTTTTGAAACTTTTTTTTTTTATGTAAGAGCACGATATAGAGTTTTTATTTACCCAGTAAGAACCTAATGTAGGAAAGAGAGAACGTGTCTCCAGCCCGCACGGGCATAGCTCAGTTGATTCAGAGATTGCAGAGTTGATAACAAGTTCTACGGTTCGAAGTCTCGTGGCCGCAGTGTGAGAGTTGTTACCTCCAATGTAGGGTAGCTCCTTGTGGACGACATGTAAAAGACTCTCATATCCAGCTCACTGAGTCATCGTGACTTACCCCCTCACATGCTATCGGACCAGGATGTGAGGGCCCTGGGGCGAGAGATTTATCCTTTTGATAGCGAGAGAACGTGTCCCCATATCACGACTAATTATAAGATATTATTTAATTAAAGGTTAAAATAGTAATTGACAACAAGATATAAGGTTAAAAATATGGGTGAGCACGGGCCGGTTCGGCTCGATATTACCTCGAAATAGAATCAGAATTCACGGTTCTTGATTTTTGAAACCGGCACCGAAACTAACGGTTCTGGTTTCATTCCGGTTTTAACCTGGTTTTATTTTATATTTAAAAAAATTAAAAGATAATAACACAAATATTTTTTATTATATTTAGGTTGAGTTTTAAGTAATTGGACGAGTTTATAAACAATTTTATGATTTATATCGGATTTGTGTCAGATTTTTCTCGATTTTAGAACTTTTTTGACTCATGGTCCCGTTTCGATTTCACGGTTTTTTACTTCTAAAAACTGGCATCGGCCCATAAATCACAATTTTTTTAAAATATCCACCAAAATTATTTAATTGAAGTTAAATAAATAATTGATCAAAGAAATATAATTGATAAAAGAAAAATAAAATGCATCAAAATATTTATAAAAAATCAGACAAATTGTAAGATATTATTTCATAGAGCTGAAATAATAATAGAAACTAAGTACAAAATGTACCAGCAATTAGTTGTATGTGGAAAAAAACACCCTGCATTAAAAATCAAATGCGTGACATTTATTATTTATGCTTATATCAAATAATATCTCATTTTTCTATTTATGATAGATAAGGATAACCTAAGTGGACAAATTTTATATTGTCACGCAGCCTACGTTCATTACAATAAACTTTATTTTGTAATATTGTCATGATTTTAAATTATTTTTGGTCTAATTGTAGAATTTATAATTATATAAGCCAGAGGTTAGAAAGTCAAGAAAAACCATCTGTCATTCACTCTTCTCGACGACTCAGCTCTCTTGGATTTTCCAGCTCTTTACGCGTTCATGTTTAGGTTTACTAATTACAGGATCAGAGCGCAAATGAATCTGCAATGGCGTAATCTCATTGTGTGAAAAAGGAAGGTTCAAGCGGAGAGAAACACGGCAAAGTTAAGGGGGAGATTCTTCATTTTAGGGTTGAATGATGAGACTTTGTTGAAGGAAGCTGTAGAGCACTCAAAGGGAACAGTTTTGATGAAGGAAGCGATAAAAGAAACTAAGTACACCAGAGAGAATAAAAATACGTGGAAAGGAAGACAAACAAGCCCATCGATTGCATCACAGAAAGGTAAAGAGTGATGCTTAGGGGAAGCGTGGCGTTGCAGAGGCTGCAGAATCCTCATACCCTCATTTGAGAAGAGGAGAGAGAAAGAGAGAGAGAGAGAGAGGAAGAAGCAAGAGCTCCACTGTCCTCCACACAGTTTCTCTCACTACTTAGGGTTTCTCTCAATGGGTAATATGGGAGTTAGGGCTGGGATTAGGGGTGTGTTTTGGGGAGGAAAATGAGGAAGGGGAGCAAGCAGGAGACGAAGGCTACGTCGCATCAAAAAGTTAAGAGCAGACTGAGTAGTCCAGAAAAATACATGTCTTGGGGGGTCGAAGAGTGTCGAGAGATAAGAAATAGGAAGGAGCAATAATGGAGGGGGTGGGTACTGGGACCCCTTCTGGCAGGGCGTGGGAGAGGGATGAACATGACGTTGTCGGTTGGTTTCACTGAGAGAGCTTTAGAGAGAGAGCGAGTTTCAGAGAAGAGAGAGAGAGTGAGGAGCTTAAGATCTATCATAAGTCATCGGTTTCTCTTTGCACTTATTCGATTCTTTCATCTTTTGGTTCGGCTTCACAATAAGCAACCAAGCTGTCTCTTGTTGGATATGTAGCTGGCTTGTTGGTGTCACTAAAGCAAAACCCAAAACACCCCTTCTTAACCAGAAAACCCTAAACCTCTCTCTCTCTCTCTCTTCCTCGTTTCTCTGCAGAATTTAATGGTTTCTACGTAAGCGAAAGACAGCAGTTTTAGGCATGGCTGATGCTCTATTCAACCTCTCTCAATTACTGGCTGCTTATCCCCTGCTTCGACTGCTCTAATTGTGAGCTTTCAAGTCGCCGTTTCTCTATCTCTCACTCACTCTGAGGATATGTTTGGAGAGGGAACTGTGGATCTTCAGCTACTTTTGTGATGGTGGGTTCATTGCTAGAAGTGATTAGAGGATCTTGGAAGTGGCTAATTAATTAAGCTACTTCTACGAGGTTTGTAGACTTTCCGTTTTTTAAACGGAGAAAGTTCCAAGATCTGAGAGTTTTTCGTTACCCGATACGATAATCATTTATCCTAACTGGTTTGCTTTTTCAAGCTTTAGTTTTTTCTCTAACAATGGATGTTGGTGATTTCAACAAAGAAACAAGAATACCAGGAGGGTCTTCTTCTTCAACATTTTCTCACCTCATCGGGGAATCTTCCGCCGGAGTTGACAGAAGACGATCATCGGAAGCTATACACAACGGCGTGAATTTTCCTCATCTTCTTCGTCAAGAATCGCTTGGCCAACAAAGAGATGTCGTTCCCGATCGAGTGCCTTCACCGGAAGAGAATTTCGGTTCTTTTACCGGTAGATCTAAACCGAGGAACTCACTGGCGGGATCTACTAGATACCGGGAATGTCTCAAAAACCATGCCGCGAATGTTGGTGGGAACATTTACGACGGCTGCGGCGAGTTCATGCCGAACGGCGATGACGGAACCCTAGAAGCCTTGAAATGCGCCGTCTGTGACTGCCACCGTAATTTCCACCGGAAAGAAGTCGACGGCGAGACGCAATTGATAAGTCCGACCTCGAGAAGAGCCATTGTTCTCAATCATCTTCAGCTTCCACCGCCACTGCCGTCTCCCCACCACCATAAATTCTCCATGGGCCTGAATTTCCACTCGAGCCCTACTGCTCCGATCGTGGCGCCGATGAACGTCGCATTCGGCGGAAACGAATCCTCAAGCGAAGATCTGAACGTCTTCCACTCCAACGCTGACGGGTTTCCCCACCAACCATTTTCACTCTCGAAGAAACGACTCAGAACCAAGTTCACTCAGGAACAGAAGAACAGAATGCTGGAATTCGCAGAAAAAGTGGGATGGAGAATGCAAAAGCAAAACGAAGAAGAAGTAGACAAGTTCTGCGCAGAAGTAGGAGTAAAGAGACAAGTTCTGAAGGTATGGATTCACAATAACAAGACGACCACCGTGAAAAAGCAAAGCGAGAATCATGATCATCCATTGGAGATCACTGGAGCAGCCGACGAAATAGATTAGCTCTTTAAAATCACAGCTTACTGCGCAGGTCATCAATGGAGAACACCGGTTTGAATTATAACATAAAAATGTAGATTAGAAGAGCACTATTCTTCTGCTTATTCTTCTTGATGCCATTGCTGGTGTTCTTGAGCACTGCTTTTCCGACATTATTTTCCTGTACTAAGATTCTTCCCTCTCCCTAAGCTCATTTTCTTGTCTATTTCTTGCCAAAACATTCTTTGGTTGTCTTGTTGCTTTCTTCTTCTTCTTCATCAAACTCTACTGTTTGAACTCATTAATCTTGCCAAACAGTACGCTACGAGGAAAGGAAACAACTGTGTCATCCTCAAACACAACTCCAACCATTAAGGCGTGACATCACTGAAACTATTCTCATGATATTACAACACATCTCTAAATTGGATTAATAATTGGACCTCGGGCATTCTAATTTGGAATTTGAATTTTTTTATATTTAGGCTCGTTGTAACTTTTCTGGATTTCGTGGGACTGTGATCGACCAAAAATCAAAGAAAATATCAAATTTAGTTGGACCAAGATTTTTAATAAATGTTTGGACTTCCGCAATAAATTTTAAGCATTAAGACGAGACCTAGCGTTTCTACTATGCCCTTACTTCATGTCGTTACAGACACCCAAAAAATCTAAAGTAAAAGATAAAATAGAACATTCTAAATTTCGATTGCATATTTATAAAATATTTATTATTTAAAATGACAATGGATGCAACTAGAAGTTTAGGTAGAAATTAGAAACATTTATTATTTGACGTGTTAATTAATGAATTAAAATGTTAATATTATCACTGAAAAAGTACTCAATAAATATAGATAATCTATTGATAATTAATCTAAATAAAATACTATAGCATATAATTTGATTATAAGAGATAAAGAGATGGTAAACTGTTTGTAAGTTTACTAACTAAATAAGTATTTGTAATTTGGTATCTTCATCTCGGGGATGTAGCTCAGATGGTAGAGCGCTCGCTTAGCATGCGAGAGGTACGGGGATCGATACCCCGCATCTCCATTTTTTTATTCGCCTAATATGAACGTTCTAACTTTCTTCCCGCCTGTTCTTCCTAATCTCTCGCTGAAAGACGATCTCAACGACTCTATTTCGCTAATTTTATCGATCGCTATTCACGTCTTAATTCGTAGAATTTGCCTTCATGTTTATTCTCTTTCTCCGCTCTGGAAGCGTCAACTCGTTTTCGATCCTAGAGGTCAGTAATGATCTCCTCATCAGCCATTTTTAAACTTACCTGTTTTTTTTTCCTGACATTCTTTTGCTTCGATTCGGCTTTTCTTTTAGGAATCTATACCTGTCATAGTAAAATAATGTATTATATTCGCTTGTTTGATTTTTGCGTATGTGCGTCTGATTTCTAAGAGAACCTTCATAAGGCTTCTTGTTTCGACTCATTATGTGTTTCCAAGTACTTTTTGGTGAGCGTTTATTGTAGAAATATCGATAGCGTACTCTCTATCTGGGCTTTCAGATTCTATGTATTACTTTCAGATTGATTTTGTGATTTTAAATAAAAATGCAGGGACAGTAATATTTTCATGCTTGAAGTTGAGTCCATTGCAGTAGGAAGCCTACAGGCAGTGCATGTACTAGTTATTCTCATTTCATAGTAATTTTATATCTTTAAATGGAGATTCATAATCTTCAGGAACCTGCAAAATAATTAAGTAAAGTCTGGGGAAATTGACCCCAAATGCATGTTATTAATAATTCCTTTCCAATTCTTTGACTTAAGTGAATATGAAAACGGTAAACTTCCTTAAAAGAATAATTGTAATGTTTGGTTTCCTAAAAGGGGGTTATACCAGTAGCTTTCTAAGTATAGGACATCTTCGTGGAGCAGATCATTTTATTAGAATAGGTTGTTTCTTTGTTTCTTTGTTTTTCCATGCATTTTATAACCAAATAGTTTACCTTTGTATCCACTATCCTGTGATTCTGTAATTGGGTATAGGAAATTGCCCAGCTTCTATATATATAAGATCTCTGGCCAGTAGCTCGTAATGACGTTTAACTTGCTCTGCTGTTCTCCCATCAATAACCCTGGCAACTTTTTCCCAACGATCTGGGGTCTTCAGCTCGTATAAGGCCAGAGCTTCCTCGAACCTCTTGTTCTGCTTGGGGGTCCAAGAGTTTAAACCCATTCTATCTTGGAAAAATATAATGGTGGAATAAGTGTAAGCTTAGGAGAATTGTAAGCAAGTAGAGCAGTATATGTTGGAAGTAGCTATCAAAAGAAACCTATGAAAAATAGACCGTGGAAAGGAAAGAAGCTAAGGAGTGTGAAAGGTTTCAAAGGAGATTGCTATAATCACTGGCGTGGTTTGGGTTTAAGGTAGCAATGCTCCTTATAAACTGTGGTGCGGTGGAGAAGAGAAATGTTATAAAAATTTGCTTGCCACTGTAGAACAAAATTGTTTCTTGCTTTCCTAATATGAATTCCAAATTTTGGTATAAGAAAAAGTCAACCAACTTCCAAGGCAGCCATATTCTTTAATTCCAACATAGTTAGACACTCAAATTTGGAAGGTTATCTTTTTTTTTCACCAGGTAGTGTGATGACACAAGTTGATGAATATGCTTTAGAAGTAAAAAAAGAAATGCACTATTTTCCAATGAAAAATCGTGGCTAACAAAGCCAAGCTTGTCATGGAAGCACTGAAGAAAGCGGTTTAGCAGAAAGGAAAATTAGAACCGTGGTGTGGCTACTCTTAAAAATGTTATGGAGTGAGAGTCAATGAGTAGCTCTTTGTTTTATCATAGACAAGTGGAATTTCTTAAAATTTTGGCTTGATGGGGGATTAGATCCAATTCTTAGCATGCATTTGCATAAAAAAATCATAATTAAATCTCCTCCCACTTTTAAGCATAAAGACTAATTAAAGGCACTTGTAAGATATTCCACTTTTCTCTCAAGTGGTAGTCTAGAATTTTCCCTTTTTTATGACATTTGACACTATACTCTCGTCTATGATTATATAGGATTATTGGCTACAAGACGTAGTGTTAAACATACTCATTAAAGTTGCTACAAGCAAATTTATTTAAAATGATTTTGGCTCTTTTACTGTATTGAGTAATTTTTTATTTGTAGTCTTCTGATGGTTGAACTCTAACCGTTTTTTCATACAATTGAAGTTTCCCAAAAGTATACACTCGTTCTAACTATTATATATGTATCATATTCCTCAGAATCCGTTGTAAAAGCATTATTATGTGAGTAGATCACATCTTCAAATAATTATTTCATGAGACATTACAATTTAGAATAATAATGGTGTCTAATCTTCATTATATGGGCTTTTTATTAATTGAAGAGAATCAATTAGTAAATGCAATCATTCAACAAAGTAGGAACCATTGGCTCTACTTTGAAAGACACGAAGTATTATGGATGGAATGTTCCGGAGGAAGGAATAGAGTTGCTTGGTGCATCTAATGGCCAATGAGATAGGCGCAATTATGTATTTGGGATTGATATTCTGGTCTTTTAATATATTCAAAATAATTATGCTATATCTGTGATTTTATTCAGGGAGTAAATATGTTTCATTTTTAGTGTAGTGGAAGTAGGAAAATAGATAAACATATGGCAGTGGCTGTTCTTCTTTTGATTTGTTTAAGAAAATTCACAAATGGATTACTTTTGGAAAAGTGAAATATTCTGTCTATGGTTTTAAGGTTTCTTTTTGAAGGCTGGTTATGTCCATATCACTAACGCTCTTCAAAATATAATCAAATATCATGATATCGTTTTTTTCAAAAAATAATGTCTATGTTGTGGTGTAAACTTTTCAGGAAGTTGCAAATATCTGGAGGGAAAAACAAAAGACAACATTATCAAGAGAGAGATATCCACATGAGTCTACATACACATTGAACAGAGTAATTCTAATCTTTAATAAACTCGGACTGGCCATATAATCTATCTGATATATATTTAATTTACTTGCACCTCTTATGCAACAGAACAATCTTTAACATATCTAACGAATTTTACTTGATTTTGGATCCATATTCTATGAGCCAAGGGGACAAAAAGGGATGTAAACATACTTGAATATGGTAATGAACAAAGTTCACCCATCACTTCTTGTGACTGTATTTTATTAAGGATTAATATTTTGCACTCCAATGATTACAAGTAGAGTTGACAAACGTGTTCCAAACGAGTCTGCTCTTATTGGAGGAAATCAGGTGGGTTATATTTATGATCAGTGTTATATGGCTAAAATGTTGACGAACAGGTATGTTTAATTTTTGTAGCCACAGTGTTCTAGGGAGGCCTACGAGCTTGAGGTTATTTGTCTAATTGGTTATTATTTTGCATTAAGGATGCTATTTCCCACTTGTTGGCTTATATCATCTGATCAGAGCCTTTTTTTAAGTCATTTATTCTCAATCTCCCATCTCATCTTATCAAAATTCTGTAAAAGTGAGGAATCAATGCATTTTTTTTTATTTTTTTTTTTTCTGTTGTTGCGTGAGTCAATATGCTATGAACTATGGGAAATATGACTGAATGGTGGCAATTGGCAGTTTTGCTCAATCACCGGTACAATATTTTGTATTTGCACCAAATCATTAAATATAAATGGTCAGTTCTTTAATAATACTCTCCTTTGATGTAGTCATTTAATCGCTTCAATTCTCCACTCTGCTGCTCCACTACTGCTCTGACTACATCAACAATAGAAATCATGCCAACAATTTTTCCATTATCACTGGAACATGCCTTGCTTGATTTTCTGCCAAAATTGAAAAACTTCCCTGACTCTCCTTCATGTTGTATTTTCTGATTTTTGGATTATAGATATATTATCTGTCATAAGCTGCATTGCTTGAAGAATATTTGTGTCGGATGTCATTGTTATCAATTCGTTCTGTAAATGTAAGTGTTGAAGCTTCATTAGCATTGATTATTCTCTTGTAATCCTTGAAGGTATTAACAGACTACTAATAATGTGATAAACCCCATAAAAGTAATTATTACTATTTAATTAGTAATATAATGAAAGAGTGAGTTCTCTGAGGAAATAGTCAGCAGATCGCTTGAATGTCTGCGCTAGTTTGTAATTTTGTTTAGTATTTTGTAAGATTATATAGGATTCCTCTCCCGAAGATATAAAAATACCTTATTAGTCATTATTTCCCCAACTCTTGTGTTCGCAGGTGATCTTCCTTTTGCAAGTATTTGCTGCAGATAATCTGATGTGCATGCATTCAAAGTTAAATAGGATTATTTGCACGAACAAATTCTATAGGTTCTTGGAGGCTTCCCAGGTAATTTGATTTGATTTTTGTTATCTTTATGATGTTTTTTATATGAAAACCCTTGGATAGCTTATTATGTTTAAGCACTTCAATCCATTGTGTATCTGTAGATTAGACTTTTAAGTTAAAAATATCAAATTCCCAAGTGATTCATGATTAAAAAGAAGGTTCAAAATAACTGCCAAAAAACGATCAATATGTATAAACCTAGTGATGGACAACTAATATATTGTACACATTTTGCTGGACTCAGATATGATGAAAAGCCATACTTCTTTCTGTGACGATGCCAACAGTATGCTCTCCTCCTGGCTTCAATACCACAAACGATCCTATGTTATTTTGAGCCATCTGAAATCGAATATGTGCAATTTATATTTAAAATCCATAACTCAATAAAACTTCTTGTCTGTGAAAACTCACATTCTTCACGGCCTCGATGACTGTATCCTGAGTATAACACCATATCCAAGGGCCCTTGCATTCTTCTCCTTTCTTCATGAGCACCTCTGCTACCGTAATATCTTCCAACCCTTTCACCTGCATCGGGGGAAGTAAAGTAGAAAATATCTTCTCCATTCTGTTCTTTGAGTTTTGTGAAATTGCAGCTTTCACTGATCACCCCTGATCAGCTTTCACGCATCTAGGTTTATTTTACAGCAAGATGATAATTCGGTAATAAAAGGCTGTTCATGAGGTCGAGTGATTCCGATCCCCTGATCATCCGGAGCAGCGTAGTCGCCATGATTGGGGTATAATTGCATGGATAAGAAAATTGGACGACGTTGAAAACCCACGACAGAGAAACATGGGAGAGATTGATATAATTTTAAAATTACAATTCCAAAGGCATATACTCTCACACAGTTCAAATCCCTTTGTTGAGCAGGAGGCCCATAACATTACCCAAAAGGAAAGACGACACGACGAAACAGTGGGCGACCAGACCAGACCATGGGCGACCAGACCGTGATTAGAATGGCTTTCTATGCACAGTTGATCGAAGGAAGGAGCTGCTCTTGTTCCTCATCTTTCAACTTTTGCAGACTCAATTACAGTGTTATTAACAAGCACAGGTGTTGAGGCAGGTCCCGGACCCGGACTGGGGGCTGTGGTCCTTGTAGAGGTACCTCTATCTCTAAGACCATTCTCTCCTTTTTTTGATTGTTTTTCTTCTGCACCCATCATTTTTCTGGCATTGATTCCTTCCCTTCGTTCACCTTCATGTTAATAAAAATAGCCCAACAAAAGACGTTAACTTTGAAGCGCTGCCAATGCGAAAATAAGAGCGAAGTCTTACCTGCTGAATAGCCTGAATCCAAGCCTGCTTTTGTATTCTGAGACAGAAGAATAAGATTTGGGGTAACCACTGTGAGAACAGCCCAGAAGAAGATGATCAAAACATAGGCCCTTCCATTCATTTGCGACACAGGAATCGACACTAATTGATGGGAAGGAGTGGACCGATAAATGGGACGTGAAACCTCAGATTTAACACAAATTGCCATTATTTAACTCCTAATTCAACATTCTTACCAATCATTGAACACAAAAAGTCAACTGTTCGTCGACAGCAAAAATTGAGAATTAAGTGGTTGAAAAGTTGTTGTACCAATTAAGAGTTCGATCATACCCTCCTGGCTGCCACCACCAACACAAATCATTCTTCCCCAGTTCTGCACGTGTATTAGTTGAGAAATATTCAAAACTAGATGGGATTTAGTTTAATTTTTGCTCTTTGAAGGGAAGGAACCAATGAAGTAAATGGTTGTTCATTTCCGACATCAATAGCAGCAAAGAATCACTCATAAATAGCAGAATCAGCGGCAGCACAGATGAATATATAAAACACGAAAAAGTCGAAACAAAACAAAGAACAAAAGGGTCAAATTTACAGGGCTTTTCTTTCACTTTTGAATCCAGGAACACTAGTAGAAATATTGATCATCTAGGTACAAAGGTCAAAATGCAAAAATATACGCACGTAGCCTACATACTAAATAAGAAAATCTGAGAAGAAACAAGTACTTGAGTAGATAGAAAACAAGGAGCTGAGAAGAAATACACGATTGTGACAACCCTCAATCCCTTCTCCTGTTACTGCTGCTTGAGGCAGGTTGCTTCCCTGTATACCTCTGCCAAAAACCAAGAACACGCCATTGCATATTTACAAACAGAACTAAGCACTAAAAGACAATAAAAACTAAGCAGAGATCGGGAATGGGGAGAGTGGGAATTGGTGTCCGGCATTAGCGCAAGTGAGTTCACCTGTTTTCCAATGCTGAAAGGAACGTACTTGAACTTGATCATGTGCATGATTTGGCGTTTCATGGTGAGGAAAAACAGAACAATCCAGTAGAAGAGAAGTATAGGCCAGAAAACAGGGACATCAAATATGGAGAAGAAGGTCATTAGGAAGGCAACACAGAAAGCTTTTGTTATGGAATACCTGAAAACTCAATAAAATTCCACAGTTTAGCAAATAAGAAATACGTTGGACAAATTATAATTTTTAGTTGGCTTATACATGAAAAAACCAAAATCAAAGCCTTTAAGAAGCAGCTTGTTGCGTCCTAGCTGCATCGTCAATAATTACCTTAACATGCTGTTTATTTAAACAATATATCTTTACTCCGCCAAATATTTTAGAGCAAATTTAGCAAGAGGACATACAAATGTGGCCTCATGAAATAGACGTTTTTTTAGCATTACGTAGATAAGAACAGCCTACCAGCTACAACATTGACCTATAAAGTAAACAACATATAACATATGCTCATCAAATGTCATCCAAATCAATGCATTTGCATGATAAAATGAGCAATTCACTATCCTCATATACAATATACAAATGATAAAAGGGAAGAAGCAGCCGAAAAAACCAAAACAGCGACAAATAGTTCGATTAAATTCAAGGAACCTGAATAAATGAGTAAATGTATCAACTGAAGTACCAGAATTTGAACTCTGGAAGACGCCGCACAAAGGGCTTAAACTCATCAGAACCCTTGGTCGGTAATGACGCTCCATCTAAGACTTCGAGCTCGGGATCAACCTTTGGTGATAAAAAGCCTATCAACAGATTCAAGACATAGATTCCCAAGCCGTATGATACAACATAAAACCCTTGAACATAGTAAACACGAAATACATAAATTGCTGAAACAGACAGCGTCCCAAGCCACCTCTGGACTGGGTGAGGGGTGGTCCGATCCAAATAGTACTGAAATACTCTGGAGAAATCACTTCTCCACTTGGCTAGAGGAGCCACTGCAGAGGAAGCATTGCCCCCAACACCTTCCATTCAAGTGGTACGCGTCAATAATCCTGCTGATTCCAATTCGTTAAATACAAATCCAAATTCAAGTGCAAGCAGCTGGGAAAAGAACTACCTCCAATTACTTTTTTTTTTCTTTTTTTTTCCCACAAAACAGCATGTAAAGGTAAGCCAATAAAGCACCTCTAGAGGTATATTTTGAAAACTTCAAATTGGTTCTCTCAACAACAAAACAGATAGCATCAGAAAATAAACCAAGCTGACGATTCCCCGCTTTAAAACGGGGTCTAGGTGGCTATCGAGAGAATGGGAACGTTAAAATGAAATGTCACCGACGCAAGAAGATCGGGATTTTAAAAGTGTACAAAGCAACCCAATAAAATCATAGGAAAGCTGAGAACACTAAAGTAATGCATGAAACGAACACGAGCGGAAAAAAAGATAAAGAGTAGTGATAAAATTAAGAATCTTAGATATGGAGGAGCAAAAATTGTCCCAAATTAGCGTGAAACCCCGATTCAAACAACAATCGATGGAACAAAATCGAACGCATGCAATTACCAATAAATGAATCATAGAATATAAATGAAAAAAATTCGGAGAAAATCAAACCTGGTAGGAGCAAAAAATTAGGAGGAAAGCAGTAGAAAGAAGTAGGGCTGCGAATGGAATCTGACGCTGTTCGAGTTTCTCAGATATCAGAGAACACGGGCACTTGGGGGAAAAATACTTAGACAGCTGAAACGCACCGTTTAAGCTCCATCGCTTCCAAGTTCCCTGGAATCTATTCGGTTCATTGGAGTGGAATCTATTCGGTTCATTGCAATTTGGTGGGATAATTTGAGGAACTAAGGTTGGTTTGATTATTATAATAGAAAACCTAAATTGAACTGATTAATACTTTGATTTTTAGTTCAATTTAGCACTCTGTTCTATCAGTTTGGTTCGGTTAATTTTTTTCGGGTTGTGCTTCTGGTTCACTCATTTTTTATTATTTATAATATTTCTTTATAGTAGATTATACACTATGTCACCTATGCGATAACTAGTAAATAACTCATTGACTGATAAATACGGTCACTTATGCGATTAAATCTGGTTCTAATGGCTCAAATTTGTCTAGTAATTTCACGATGACCATGGAACGAGACTTCGATAGGTTATAAACTTTATGACTCTTTGCGTCTTGAAATGGATGAATTGTGTATTTCATAAGTAATATATTTTAATTGACAATTCCCATGCCTCCCGAGGCCGCAATTTGCGTCGGTGTGTGACGGTTTCGGAGATATATGCTTCGAAAAGTTGCATGCTCGCGAGGTGGGTTCTGGGTTCGGCCGAATGAACCTCCTTTTATAGTGACCACATCAAGTCATGTTCATAAATCTAAAGTAGGCATGCAAAAATGATCGATAAAAATTGATTATTTAGCGGGTAATTTTATTTTCTCATTCTTTTGTGTAATTATAGATTATAATGAAAATTAATAATACTTGATATGATCTTGCATTATTTAAATGTATAATTTAAATGATAATTGGTAGAACTGTAAATACAAGGGAAAGCCCCATAAGAACAAACCCTTTTTTCTTCTCTCTCTAGATCCGTGCTCACTCAATTTCTCTCTTCTCGCACGTTTCTCTCTCTCTATTCGATCTCCTGCCTTAAAAATAAAAACCACTTGCATCTGTCGGATTTATGTTTATTTTTATGTTCTTTCAATTTGGGTCCACGTCAAAGAGTGGTGGAGACAATTTGGACTTTTTAAAAATTAATTACTTTTACTCTTTTATTTTATTTTTTTAAAATATAGCATAATGTGTTAAATAATTATTTATTATAATAAGAAGTTCAGCTTGAAATTTATCTTTTTAAGGAAGGCATTTGAAGTATGAGATAGGCAAGCGTGCAGGAGTTTCAAATCCGACGGTTGATCAAACGTAATCAAATAATGACAATTAAAAAGGAAAAAAATATTTTTCATTTATTAATAGCATTAAACAGTAATAAATCATTTCAGGCTTTTCAGTCGCCGTGGCCATGACTTCCGGTCGCCGGAGCGATCAATCCTTTGGCCTGGCACGTTTCCACGGCTCCTACGAACATGTCCTCCAAGCTGTACTTGAACTCGAACCCCATGTCTGTCAGCTTCTTGGACGAGAACTCGATCAGATTCAAGTTTTCGTCAATCCCTTTGAACCTGAAACCATGAACTCACAATCCGGTGAGTCTTCCGGCAATGGAACTCTAATGAGAAAATTATGCTCCGTCACTTACTTGGTTGGAACGTCGTATTCTGGGTATTTCTCTTTCAGCAGTTTGGCGACATCGTAAATTGTGGCGTCGTGGGATGAACAGACGTATCTCCCCTCAGCTTTGGGATTTTCGTACAGGAATATATGAGCTTCACAGAGATCATCCAGATGAACGTACTGGCATTGCTTGATGATCGAGTAATGGCTCTCAGTTCCTGCAATTTACAGCTTCTTCAGCAATGGTGGTTTTGAAGACGATGAAAGAATTGTACAATGGAGAACAGAGGGATTACGGGTCAACGGGGAAAGCCCAGTGATCAGGCTCGGCGGCATTGATGACATCAGAAATGAGCCGATGACAAGGGTGGGGATTATGCTAATGAAGTCTATGTCGTGTTCCTTAGCGTACTCCCACGCTGCCTGTTCCGCCAATGACTTGGACACGAAATACATCTGAAGAAGCAGTCGGAGAAGATCCATTGATGAAGAATACCCACAATTTGAACCCGCTGATAGAATATATTACGAGAAAAGATGGATTTGCTTACCCATCCCGTCATCTTCTTGGATCTGCAGAATTCGACGTCGCTCCAATCGGTTTCATCGTAGTGTTGTTTCAGATGTTCTTGAACATTGACCGTTCCGGCGGACGAAGTAAACACCAATCTCCGCACAGTTTTAGCGTCTTTACACGCTTTCATTATGCTCAACATTCCACTAATCGTCGGCTTAATCACTTCGTTCTGCAAAGATAAATCCTCTCTAATTAACCCCCACCGATGCAACGGTTTCGAAAACGTAAAAGACCAGTCAAGCAAGAAAGGTCAAAGTCCAGATCGATTCGAGAGTAGAATTTGAGTTAGAAGATGAAAGAACCTCGGGGTCTTTAGACTCGAAATCCATGGGAGTAGCAACATGGAAAACTCCGGTGCAGCCTCTGATCGGCTCCTCGAAGCTCCCTTCGACCGAAAGATCGGCTTTCCAAAGCGTCAAGCGAGTCTCTGCATCAGGCAAATCAAGCAAATGCTTCACCTTCTTCTCATTCCCTGAAAAAAACACAAAAACAGGCTCCAATCAAAGAACAAACCCTGAAAATCTCAATCATCGGAAAATGGCGAGAGAGATCCGGACCAGGATCCCGTACAGTTGCTCGGACCGTATAACCGCGCTCGAGGAGGCGCATGACGAGCCAGGAACCGACGAAACCGGAGGCGCCGGTGACGCAGACGACCTGAGATTCGGAGCCCATGGGAAACAGAGAGAGGAAAGGCAGAGAGAGACAGAGAAAGTCGAGGAATGAGGAAGACTGAGTAAGAAAAGGGAGTGAGATTCCATTTATATATAAAACAAAAAAAGTAAACGGCTGGAACTAACCGCGCGCGTGTTTTGCTTTAAATTCAGACCGGCCGGTCCGTCTCTCCACGTGACAACCAACTCCGTGGTAGCTGAAGGTTGCTTAAGTAAAGCTCATTGCTTCCACCATTTTCGCTCTCACATTTTAATTATTATTTTTTTAATTTTTCAAACGCAAAAATATTATTTAGACACAACTTGCAATTTTAGATCCACCTCACCCATTAGCATATTATAATCCACCTTAGCGCCCCGGGGAATCAAAGTGATCGATCTGATTAAGACCAAATTAACAAATCGCATAGCCTGATTAAGAATTTAACATATAAGCTATTCAAAAATAACTTCTGGGTATCAGTTATTTATGTTTAATGAATCAATTTTGCATAAACATAACGAAAAGTGTGTGTTAGCTTGTACCATGTTTCAATTCTTTTGACCTTTTTCAAGTTGATGTTCTTTCAAAGGATCTAGAAGGTGAAGGGTGAGAGAACTATGCTTACTTTTGAGATCAACCCACATGTTCATGTGTTCATGCCCACTTGGGTTCGGAAGTTTTCTTCATTGAATAATTCACACAAGTCGTGGTAGAAAAAAAACAAGCTTTTATGTCTTTTTATTAATTCTTTTGCTTGACTACATATTATATAAGAGAAAATGATTGAAATCAATAAAACGCTATATTTCAAGGCTAGGTAAGTGGGCGAATGAGGCCAGGAGGCTTTATAATTCAAGTGATTTTCAAAGCATTCATTTGACACGTTCAATTGGGTGGCCACAAAAGCAATCATTCTTCCCATTAGTCTATCTTCTAGAACTTTTTTAAAATCGCTTAAAATATATAAATAATAATAATAATAATTTTCTTTGTATTATTAAAATTAAAAGTAATATTAGATTTAATTTATTAATATTTTTATTGGTCACCATGTCGTGTCAAACTGTGATTGATCAACTTTAACTAGGTCAATCACAGCTCGGCAAGTAAACGAATACAATAAGAACATATATTAAAAAGATAAATTTAGAATTATTCTAATAATAAAATTAATATACAATTAAGTTATATAATTAATTAACTAACATATAGGAAACAAAATGTAGAAGCTAAATGGAGTTAAATTGAAAAAAAAATGCGTGTCTCACCTCAATCATCGGGCCACCATGGAGTTAGGTCATCTATGTTAACCCAACTAATTAAAACATATACAATTTTCGTTTTATGAAATTAAAATTATTCAATCATATTGAATTCTACACGTTAATATAATATATTTAGCTATTTGAACCTTAAACTTTGGAAGCATCAAACTTTGAACGGAACTCTAAACTTAAAAAATTAAAAACAACAACAAATTCTCTCTGTTTTTGGAGTTTAGAAAAGCGTAGCTAAAAGCTATCTAATTTGTCCACCATCTTACCTAAATTTAGACGCGAGACAAAGACAACCTTGATTTACGATCGGGGAAGAATCCAAAAGCTTAATCGTTGGTCGATTGAAACATAGCCGTCGGTTCATTTGAGGTTTCTAAATGCAGACTTGGTCGTGTATTTTTATGAGTAAATATTTATCCTTTGAACATTATTTTGTTTATAAATTATAATTATTTATCACGTTAGCAAGCATGTTTAAACAATATAATAAGAGTAGAGCGGTAATATTATTTAGAGTTTATTAATTTAATTAAATATATTGTCAGGCCCATCATTTGGGCCCAATTAGTAGAACCCAGATTTCTTATCTGCCGCAAGCTTCTGATCGGAATCCACCATCCTCTGCTCCACACGCTGCTTCAGAAATGGTGCTCGCTCTGACCAGCAGCTTCATCCAGGGAAGCCCTTCTGCTCCGGTCCTCCGCAAGAACAAGGTGAATAAGTCCCTCTACCTTTCCTTTTTCCGGACTCCAATTCGGCATTCGAATTGAATCGTTAGGGTTTTTTGTTCTGGTTTAGGTGAGTGGAGCAAGAAATTGCCGAGCGGTGATTTCTTGCAGGAAGAAGGAAATACATCCGGAGTTCTACGAGGAAGCTAAAGTCTACTGCAATGGCGAGCTGGTGATGACGACCGGAGGGACTAAGAAGGAGTATTCGGTGGATGTTTGGTCCGGAAACCACCCGTTCTACTTGGGAAGCCGATCGGCTCTACTGGTAAACGACGATCAGGTGGAGAAGTTTAGGAAGAGATTCGGAGCGCTTGAGGACATTATGAAGATTCCCGTGCTGAAAGGAGAAATCGTGCTTCCGACGAAACGCAAATCTGGCGGCAAAGGAGGGAAGAAGAAGTAGATGGGAGAACCCTAGCGTTGTTTGTTGGTACGTGAAATCGAAATTGGCATTTTCTGGATTTGAATTGAGCTCATTGGTTCAATGCTGCATTGTGAAAATCATGAAATGGAAGAGTAAGCATAGATAACGATGCTTCTAACCTCCATTGTTAGACATTGTTGAAGCTCTGTCATCTTGATTTGGATCAAATTCAAACACAAATAACGATGCGTCTCAAGGCCGTCGTTATACATTTTTCAAGCTCCGTCGTCTTGATTTGGATCAAACTCCATAATAAAGTCATCGGAGCAAGATTAGATGGAATTGAAGAGGCCCTTAATCGATTAGTACCTAAAACCCAAAAATTGAAAACGATAATTGTACACAGGCCGGTTTCGAAACCCGATCTAGTGGAACAGAAATTGGAACCTTTGACCCGTATCATAACTCAAAATTGTCAATTGAAATCGATGGTATCCGAGTCGCTAAATGACGTATTTATCCTGTGCTGATCGAACAAGTATTTTTAAAATCGTGGGGCATATTTGTCCTTCTTCGTCTATATATATTTGCTGGAAGAATCGTTTATTTTTGTCGGGGATTCAAAACTGTTGGAATTCTGAAATCAATTCCCGGCAGTTTTCGGAAATGGATTCTCCATAACGCCGACGCCGTGATCTCCATGGAGATTTCCCGGCGACGGAGGCGATTGAAGCGGATGCTTGAACTCTGCCTCGCTCTTTTTCTCGCCGCCCAATCCTCCGCCTGGTTTGCCCCACTCGCGCAATGCGCCGATCAGCTTGTTCGCCGTCTTCTACTCGTCTTCAACTCCCCCTTCTACGTCTTCATGCTTTTCAACGCCGTTCTCTTCCTTGTTTACTCTCTGTCTGTTGATCGTAAGTACGGAGGGCTTTTGCTCGAGGACGATTTCGGCGAAGACCTCGTGAAAAACTGCGAATCTCGTAGCCTGATCGAAGCGGGTGACGAGTCGATGGAGGCGGTGGAAACTCCGGAGGTGTCTGTCGATGAGAAGCAAGTCGTCTTTGCGGATAATGCCGCCTCCCCGATCGGAGACAGCACCGAAGATCGTACGGTCGGTCCAATTACGATAGCGGAGAGATGGCAATCTCCAATTTTTAAGAATCCAGATCAGAAAATTACGAAGGATACATATGATTTGATAAGATATCGGCGAGTTCAATCGGCGAGATTGGAGAGGCGGGTTTCAGAGAAGGCTCGGCCTGAATTCCGGCGATCAGAAACGGACGTTTCAATGAGAACGGTGGGAAGGGGAGGCGAATCGACAGTGCGGCGCGTGGAGGAAATGAACGACGAGGAGTTCAAGAACAGGGTAGAAGCTTTCATTGCAGCGCAGAAAGGGATTCAAATGGAGGAGCGGAGGGAAGAACAAAGAGGGAATCACACTGCCCTCGCACTGTGCTGTTAGAAACTCGAATCAAAACCATGAAACATGAAGCACAATCTGCTCCGATTATCCTTTCACTCTATTCCTTTGAACATAAACCAAGCAGAAGCACAAAGGTTCAAAACACAACACACAATACAAGAGCATAATCATTATCCTATTACTTGGCTTTATTTCATCATTTACCCCTTGTTCTAATCTATCTCTACACCCTCTTCTACCTTCAACATATCTCTGACGATCCTTGACTCGGCCTGCGAATCATCGCTAAAAGAAGCATATTTATTCAAATAAAAGGGTTGAAGGGCTCTAAAGGGTGTTTTTTTATCTGTTCTACCCATCTCCAGCATTAGAAGAAACATTTCTATATGCATTTAGTCAATGGACGACAGAGACAGGCAATTATTGAAGTGGGATTCTTGTGATTGTCTCTTTCCTTGTAAGTTTCGGAGTTTAAACAAAGAGCTATTATTTTGTAAATTTTTTCTCATACCACAACATGCATGAACTGAAAATTCCAGTATTTTGACAGTTTAAATTAAATCGAACTCAAAACCAACCGGATTTAAGCAGAAGCATCTCGATCGATGCGAGTTAAGGCCACTGGGCATCCGCTTTTCAGCTTTGAAAATAATGTCCACTTCTCAATGCTGGAGTCTGAATTCCTCACCTCCCACCTGAGCAAATAACAAGGATAATCGATTAAACTCGATACTAAGATAAACTAATTGAGCAACCACTTAAGTACATGAGTATTTTGATGCATTGAGGTGTATTTACATCTTCATCACACCTGGGTTCCTGTAAAATTGTTACAAAAACATGTACACCAGTGATTCACCTGAAAGAGATGACCAGATGGTGTAAGAAGATGAGCATCATGGACTTGGCCATGTGCATTCCCATGCATTGCCTTCCTCCCATCCCAAAAGCTACGAAACTGTATGGTTTCGACTCATCCTAATTTCACGAGCAGAAATTATGCTTCAAAAACAAGAACATGGTTTTCGAAATTTGTGATGTCTTACATTAAATCTTGATGGATTAAACTTATTGGGGTCATTGAAAAGTGCAGGGTCGAGGTGCAATGATCGAGAGTCAATATTAACATTCCACCCTTTCTTGATCATGAAGCCTGTAGCAAGAAATATCTAAAGAGGATGATAGTTCATCGAAACTGAGAATAGATTAAAGAGATCGACTTTAGGGGATGATTTAAACTGAAAGTAGCGAACCTTCGATCTCGCAGTCCTGGAGCGCTTGCCTAGGAAGCCATGGAACTATTGATGCCATTCTTAAGGATTCCTTTACGGCCTTGAAATTTCATAACTCACTATAATTTATCGATGACAAACATCTACGACTGTGTAAATTAAGGTTTGATCCTAAACTAAATCTGTCATTAGATGATCAGATAGAGCATATATGTACCTTAGAAGAAAAGGGCATTTCATTAAGATCTTCTAACTTGAGAGATGACCTCGGTGAAGCTCTCTTAGCTAGTTGAAGATGCTCATTCTGTTTCAATCAGTAAAACACTGGAGATCAAGCCACTTCAGTTACAAAGATCACCATGAACAAAAGTCGCAATTTTCGTATAAACTTAGCAGTGTAAAAGCTGAATTCTGGGCTTGATGAATCGCATTTTCTCACCCTCACTGCATCAAGAACCTCCTGATTCTCGCCTAACAATTTAACCATCCAAGCCATTGCACTCGCTGTTGTATCCTGACCTGCTTATGACGACAATTTGTTTCTGAAAAATACTCAAAAAGTAGAATATTTTTTTTCACAGCAGCTGTAACAATGATGAAGATCCATGGGAGTAACTTGACCTGCAATGATCATAGTTAGGATGTTATCTTTTATTTCCTCATCTGTGAGTTCTCTGGGTTCTCCATTGCCAACCTCCATCAAAAGGCGCTGCAGAAAATCATCAAGATAAGATTCTTGCGATCTTCTTTCATTAACTGCTTTGTCAAGAATCGTCATGATTCTCTTTCGTGCCTGAAGCATCATTTGCATAGTCAGAAGATTCATTCACCATGCTTTATTTTATTTTATTATATTTTCTTTCTGTTGCATAAACCAAACAAGCTATTTTACCTGGAGACCTTTGTAGAATCTAGTACCAGGCAGCCTTAAGGGAAATGCAAGCATTGCTTCACAAACACAAGCTACCTCCTTTTGTATCAATTCTAACTCAGTCCCATTCTCTAAACTAATCAGCATTTTGCACATTGCCTTACAAGATATCTTCACCATAACAAAACATTCAATGAATCAACTCTAGGTTTTGCACTTCCAAAATTCAACATTTAAACAAGAAATTGGATGGAACACATTGCATAAGATTTTTCACTGTTCAAACTACTCAATGTGAAGGATAGCAGGGTTCATGTTGTATTCATCGTTTACCTTGAGAGCTTCATCAAGAACAACCACAGTTCTTTTATGTTCCCAGCCTGCAAGAGCTTCAGTGACCAATTCATCAAACTGTTCCACGAACGATGACAAGGTCGCTGTAGAGAACAAGTTGATCAGACGGTTGCGAAGCAGTTTGTGTTTTTGATGAGAAGCACAGAGTAAGCTACAATCTCCAACTAGTTTCGCAATTGATTTTAAGTATCTTTTAGTAAATTTTCCAGACTCGTTGTTCAAGATCACCCGAGCAGATTCAGTGCTTGAAACGAAAACATGAGTTTCTCCGAATATTCGGGTTTGAAAACAGCGCCCATATCTGCAATGGAGTAAGAAATGAAGGATTGGCATAACAAACTAGACAAATTCAAAGCTACCATTTCCAGAACGTACTAAATAGAACCAAACAAGGATTTTTTTTAATTCTATACCGGAGGCAGCGAATTCGAACAAAATCATAAACCCCATTGCTACCCTTGATCGCCGCCATAAACTGCATTGTTTCTCCCAACAACGGAAATCCTCGGTTACCCGGAGGAAAACCATCGACGCAGTCTCGATATGAGTAGTGAGTTAATTTCTTCAGCACTTGTCCTATTAATAACAGAAAAATACCGAGAACAAAAGCAGTAGAAAAACAAAAGTAACAATGGCGTTCTCCAGCCGACGAGGAAGACATCATATTTATTCCGTTCCGAAATCAGCCAACACCTCAGAACACAGGCGACGCAAAATGTAGCGAAACCTCCAGCAAATGTTGCTTTTGAGCCGTGTTCATTGATGCTGTATAAAGAGAACAAAAATCCAAAATCCCCCAAATTCTGTAGCGAATTTCTTTGATCTGAAGGGAATCTCATGATTTCTTTCTGGAAGCGACGAGCACTACGATGGGGCAGCTACGAATTTGAATCGACGTCCCACCATCAATTGTCGAGAAACGAGGAAAGAAGTTGAAGATGGTAGGTTTAAGTTCGTAGATCACCTGCCATTACTGTGTATAATGATCTCGTACGTTATGCATGGGCCCAGCAAATCTTATAATACTGGTGTATCTTTTAGTTCGATTTTATTTAATTTTAAAAAAAATTAAAATTAAAATTTATACTTCTAAAAATATTTATAATAATTAATATGATATGAATTATTAAATTATAATTTTTTTTAAAAAAAGAGAATATTAATTAGCTTCCGCCGAAAAGCCTCACTCTGTCGACGTCGCATCGCAGTCCCATAACTCTCCCGTCTCTTTCTCTCTCTCTCTAGGCCGAGTTAGGGGAACTCGTTGCATGGTTGTTTGGATTGTTCGTAACTGTTTTTCTTCCATTGATTCTTCCTCCCATCCCGGTTCTTCTTCAAGTTAGGGCTTTAACCGACCAAGGCTTATATTTTTTAGCAATTTACCGATCAAGGCCTATATTTTTAGCCATCTATTGGAATATTGATTGATAAGGTACTTAGATTTCAAAATTCTAGACGATGAGTTGTTTCTTTGTCATTTCAGGACCAGGTTCTGTGCATTTCGTTTGATCGGCGGTTAATTTGGTTTTTCTCCCATTTTTGATGTTTTGAAAATCTCAGTTCACTACGGGAACCGGTTGATGGATATCGTCCTAGATCTAGACGACGCTAATGACTGGATTTATAGAGGAGAAGGAGCTGCTAACCTCGTCCTCGCTTACACTGGACTGTCTCCTGCTTTTGTATGATTTCATCTCTTTTTTACTCCCAAGGGCAGTGTAAAACTAACTTTTTGGGCAGTGTCTTACATTTATTTTTATTTTTTTTTCAAAAAGAACAATGTGGATTTTTTTGCTTTAGAGAGCGATGAAAATGTTTTTGTTGTGCCGAAATTTGGAGCCGAGAGAGGGTGCTGAATATGAATCATATTGGGGAGAATATTGTAAGAGTATTGGGGAGATAGATCAACCAAACAAGTTCTCAGCGTTGAAAAAGCTGAATATTTATATATTTCGGATTACTTTATGTCATAAAAAGCTTATAGTACTTCAAATTTTAATTAATTGTCATTTTCAGAAGTAGCTTTTGAGTATCTCGCACGTTCTGTTCTTTTACTTTTCAATTACAGGAAAGTGAAGAAAATAATGGCATATTGATAAGAGTTTAAAGACACTTATTACTGTTCCATTTCATGTGCGAAAATAGGTTGGGAAAGTTATGCGCATTCATAAGGCTCTTCGAAATGGATCGCCCAATATACCGAGCCCAACATCATTATCCAACCATGAACGACTTCTGTGGGGAGACATAGAGGACCTAATATTGTCCTCTGACAAAGACATTGCCGCCCAAAGTTATGTGCAGCATGTTATGAGCACCTTATTGGGTCCTAAACATGTTGATGCTGGGGTAAGTGGCTATATTACTAAGTTATGTACATATCTCGTGAGTTATGTACATATCTCGTGAGTTATGTGTGAAAGATCTAATTTCCGTTTCAATGCTGCTTTATGCGTAATTGCTTGTTTTTTCTGTCATGTATTATTCAGCTTGTGCAGTTGATGGCTAGACGAGATTTTGTTGATTTTTTTGGCAGATGCGTGTATCTGTTACCAAGGAATTCCTCCAGTCAGTGGAGGAAAATATTATTAGTCAGCGCCCTGCGTGGAGAGTTGATGCTGGAACAGTTGACACGGATCATGACTCCGTTCTTGTCATTTCTGACCACTCTCTCTTTTTTCTGGGTATATTCTCTTTTGAAACCTTTCTCAGTGATAGGTACATTTGCTTTGCATGAAGAGAATGTTTATTTAATTGAAATAATAATTGATTGGGGGTTTGTGTCATCAAACATATTTCTTTTCTTCAATGTTTCTTCAATGTTATTTAATTGAAATAACCTATGTGCGAATATCTACTACAAAAGAAGTCTAAGAATTTTTGTAAAGTAGTTTTTTGAACAAGATTTTTTTTAAATTTTACTGAGTTGCAGAATCTTTGTAAAGTTGTTGAATGCTATTAGCGTGCTCCAATATGGTTGAAGTGGACAGTGGTGGTGTTTTACTATTCCAACTTTCTCCTGCCATTTATTTTTCTTCTTTCAGAGGAAGTGGCTTTAACATTTGGAAAAATGGTAAACATTTTACGAACTTGATTGGCATAGCTCCAAATTTGTCACTTCTCTTGAGCGAAATGTTGATGGTTTAATTTGTCTGTCTTGCATGTTAACTGAACATTTTTCTTTTTGTCAAAGCAGACTGGCGATGACATGAGATAAATACTTGGCCTTTGGTTTATTTTTTTCTCTCTGTTCATAATAGTCTTAATCATACTTTTAATTTCAGGTTCTTTTGAAGGGGAACCTTGCATATCCGTTGAGATAAAGGTGAGTCTATTATATTCATTTCTTTTGCTTCATTTAGTTGCAGTTGCTAATGTACATTTTTGTGATTAGTTGACTGGTAACCATTTGAATATCCTCAACTCTTCTGAATATTTTTTCCTGGTAGCCCAAATGTGGATTTCTTCCTCTCTCAAGATTCATAGCAGAAGAAAACTCCATTAAAAGGAGTGTTACTCGTTTCAAAATGCACCAGGCCCTCAAGTTGCATCAAGGAGAGGTATTTCTCCAGTTTTTATTCTGGATTCTTTTCAAATAACAAAGTGGTTACAACATTTTTTTTCTTTCATATCTCTAATTGTAAGTAAAGAGAAGTAATCTTTTTTTAGCCTTACTCTGTACATTCCATATCTTGCTATTTAATTTTAATATATATATATATATATAATATATATTATCTGTTAAAGGATCATGTCATTGATTTTAAATTTTTTATCTGAGTTTGGACATAATGACTTACATTACAGATATCAGAGTTGAGTGATTATGATCCGCTAGATCTGTTCTCTGGCTCCAAGGATCAAATATATAAAGCAATTAAAGATCTCTTTTCCAGCCCTCAAAACAACTTCCGAGTTTTCTTGGACGGTTCTCTTATATTTGGGGCCTTAGGTGGAAGTGCAGACAACACTAGTTTGGTAACAGTAGAAGCATTTGAAGATGTACTCAAGTCTGTGATTCTGGCTGACAAGGGCTTTCGTACGATGAACTTTCTGGAGCTTGTTGCTGAGACTGTGTATAAATCTGGAGTTTTGAATCGACTCTTGGAGGTTCAGAAGTTTGATAATTATGACATTGAAGGTGCTATTCATGCCTACTATGATGTTATTTCTGAGCCTTGCATGGTGTGTCAACAATTGGACGATGATGAAACATCACTCAGTTATGGTTCTTTGCATTCAATGTCGCTTGATCAAAGCACGAAGATTGTAAAAGACTTTTTGATAGCTGCAACTGCAAAAGACTGCAGTTTGATGATAAGTTTTAGACCAAGGGTAGATGGACAGTCAGAGGCCTCATATAGCAACATATACTTCCATTCAACCAGCCAATTTTTTGATTATAAGGTATTTTTTATTTATTTTATTATCTATTATTCTTTCAAAATACATGCGATTTAGAGATACTTGCATATTTCTAGGAGATGGTTCCATTTGAACAATGCACAAAAGTCTTCTTCAAGTTTATTTATATAAGTTTAACCAACGATTTCCTGAATTGTTTGTCCCTCAGCAAGATACTAACTATAGTGTTTCTTTATGTTACAAATAATAAAAAATTTCAGGTGTATTTTATCGACCTGGATTTGAAACCATTGAAGAAAATGGAAGAATATTATGAATTAGATAAGAAGATAGTGGGCTGCTACATCAAGATGTTAGAAGCAGCGGAAAATAACATATAATGTTCGAGCCAGCACTATATCAAGGGAGAGTCGTCAAGTATAAGTAGGCGTAGTCGAAACAGATGCACCACTACACTGAAGCCGAAGAAACTGCTCATCTTCTGATTGGAAAAAAATGGCTATTATGCATTCGTTGCCTCATCTTCTGATTGGAAAAAATGGCTATTTCAGATTTTAAGTTGATATCTCTCACAAGAAGCTTGGATTGCACATTTCATATTGGAGAGTTGCAACTCTCAAGGTGCAGCAAGCTTACTTTATGGTATGGCAATCTTTGACTCGGCTGAAACCACAGCTCATCTTTGCTCGATCTCATTCAGTTACTCTCACAGTACAATGGATAGTCTTAGAGTTTTTTGCTCGTTTAGCGCTCGGTCGCTGTCTTTTGATAGCATTGTCGACTTATTTTTAGCAGGGTAGTTGGATGGAGTTAAAACACGGGCCAGAGTTACCGACGAGTTTTTGAGAAACTGGTCAAGTATTTCTGAAGATTTTGTCAACACGCGCTGAAGTTATGGTCGAATTCTTGAGAAATCAGACATGTAGTAAGAAATTTAAGAGTGTAAGTATCGACAATCGTAAAATTAAGCTGGTTTCGAGACTTATTTCCGGTCTTGTTTTTATTTCCAGGTAAAATCGAACATTATGTACTAAAAACACAGACTGCATACCTTCCAACCACTAAGAATCAACCTGGGATTAAAGTGATTGCACTGAAATTCGTCCGAAATCGGTCTCAATTAGTCCACTTCCTCGTCACCCATTTCTCTGCCTTAACAAAATATTCAATCAAACAAATTCAGGTCCGCAGAAAAATCATATATCATGAAAAGTGAACAAATCAACCAAAAACCAAGCATCTGTCATTTCGGTGCACTGCCTGAGGTAATTTCTTCAACCATCTTAGGAATGAAGGAAAATTCATTTAAATTATTCGAGACTCGGTTAGAGTCAACTAACTCCCCACTGCTCGGTGTTGAGCCTCTCCGAACATAAGTCACAAACTTGAATCGAATACTATTTTCCACCAATGGAATTGAAGAGTGTCCCGGACAGAATATCGACGAATCAATAGTAGGAATGAAAGTGTCGCATTCAATGCTCGTCTCAATCTCGGTAACATGAATAGCATCACATCGCGGGCTGTTGAGCACCTCACTGTAACGAAAAACCTTTAAAATCTATCAATTTCAACACCACTAAGACTGAAAATGTATTCATGAATCTAAATGATTTACCTCAATATCTGGCCACCTCCTATGACATAAACTTTCTCGATCGATGAAGAGTATGGAGGTTCGTTTAATAGCTCCAGAGCGGACGGAATGCTTCTGCATATAACTACATTTTCAGAAGCTCGGATGTCCAAACTTGCAGAACGTGTGAGCACAACATTCAGTCGTCCGGGTAAGGGCCGATGCAGAGGAGGAATACTTTCCCATGTTTTTCGACCCATCAAAACTGCATTCCTTTTGGAAGAATCAGTTGTTGCCAATGTAAGTTGTTTGAAAAATTTGATATCAGATGGCAGTCTCCATGGTAGTTTTGCACTCTTTCCGATTCCCATTTCACGAGTAGCAGCAACGACAACTTGAAAAGTCCTCTGCGCCAAATTTCTCGAGATAATATTAGTAGAACTGGAAACCGTTCTAAAGGGTTTGTAAATAGGAGCCCCATTCAAGCTTCCAAGCGACCACAAGGAGATGTTCTTCGAAATGAGGACCTGATACTAGAGTCAAATCAAATTATTTTGAAAATCTTGTCGAAACAGATTACCATTGAATTCTTATCTTAGTAAGATTACCATTGAAACATTGGATAAAAACAAGCATGTTTTTTGAGCATTGATCTGGCCCAGCATTTCGAAATCTGAAAAAAAAAAGACAACAATTACACCAACACTGCAGGAATTACTACAGAAGAATCACTTCAAATCAAATTTCAGGAACAACGCAACAAAATCTGGTCGTCATCTAAAGTTCTTGATCGATAATCGAGACGCCATAAGACTCAAGAAACTGAAACCCCCAATATTCGACAACAGTATCAAGAACATTAACATGAGAAATTAGCATCAATTTGGGAATCGAAATAATCCTTCGAGAGCAACATACTTGCTTCAGAACGAGCAAACGAACATTAGTGTGAGAGAACGCTAGGGTGCCGCAAAACAAATAATGAAATCGGAAACCAGGTTGAATCGGAGAAAAGCGTGACCAACCAGCATCAGCAATTCAGCTCTCAAAATGATACTCAGATTTATAAAAATCTTAAAAAGCAATAATCTTAGAGTACCATTGCAGTAATGGGGAAATCTAACAATCCCGAGTCTCCCATTCTCTCCCAACCACAGGAAGTAGACACACAATCATCACAGCTTTATCAAAGAACATAGTTTCGACGGTGAATGATTCAATGGCTGCCCGTCCCGACGAGGAAAACAAAAGAATTTCACTTGAAAATTATAAAATTTAGGGATTTATTATAAAATTTTACTATATATAGATCATATTAAATTTACTTGATCGAAAATACAAGTCTTTTGCACACCAATGATTTACGAAACTTTTGGGCCAAACGCAATAGTTCGACCATGACAAAACATGACAAATTTGCTCGAGACGTTATTTTATTTAAAAATTAACGATTCAAATTCTCCGGAGGGGATACTGCGGGAACTAAAGGAGAATATTGCCACCATATCGCACATTATATTAGAGTCGGCAATCGAGCCGGCTTGAGCGAGCTGCGCCGGAACTTTTCTGGCTCATCGAACCTGTCGAGCTTTTCGAGCCGAGCCTGTCGAGGTTTGTTCTAAAAATTTTAGCTCAAGCCGGCTCGCGAGCCTAAACTATATTCGAGCTGAGCCGGTTGAGCCTACACAAGTCGAGTCAAACAAGCCGAACATACGTAAATATATTTATTATTTTCAAAAAAATTACATGAGATTAAATTGTACGAATTCTAAAAATTACAAGTGTAAAAAATTACATATAAAAAAATACAAGTATAAAAAATTACATATAAAATACAAGTGTAAAAAATTACGTAAAGTTACAGTTTAGAAGTTAATAATTTTTTAATTCTAAATTTTTGAACTCCTCTATTAATTCATCATCTCGTTGAGTTACAGTTTAAAAGTTAATAATTTTTTAATTCTAAATTTTTGAATTCCTCTATTAATTCATCATCTCGTTGTTGATTTCTTGTAACTGCATCGCTCTAATCCTTCAAACATATCAAGGCCTCCACGAGATCTGGTGCAAGATTTCTTCGTCGATCGTCGAACACTCGTCTACATGCACTAAAAGAAGACTCGAAAGCTACAGTAGAAACAATAAGTATTAGTAAATCGCGTGTCATTTTAGAAAGAATCAAATATACGACTACGTTATTTGTCTACAAACCCAAAATATCAATTGCATCATCACGAGAAAGTTGATAACGAGTGTCTAAATAAATATCGAGTTCATTCTTATCGGAACCATAAAAATGCATATCACTAGAGCTGTCATTCGAGCCGGCTTGAGCGAGTCTAGCCTATCGAGCCTATTCGAGCCGAGCCTGTAGAGTTTTTTTCTAAAAATTTAGGCTCGAGCCTAATCGAGCTGAGCCCGAGCCGAGCGAGTCGAGCCTGTCTAAATGAGCCGAGCCAAACGAGCCAAATGTTTTTTAAAACACGTATCTTGTATATTTTTTTCAACAAATTATTTTCGTTTTTATAAGATTAAAAATGTGATAAACTTATAAATGTCTTGTAAATATGTAATTAGAATAAATATAAAAAAAATTATAAAAAAATTCATATTTACTGTTATACAAATAATTTTGACATTTACATCACCACAACTTAGATACATCTCAATTAGGTTGACACCTATCTAATTGTCAATCATGTGCAAAATATAAAAAATTTACAAGTATAAAAAATTACACTTTCAAACATTTCTAAATTTAGTTCTCGAACTCCAAATGTTTGAATTTTTCGGCGATGACATCCTCGTGTCTCTTCGCGGCGTCGAACTTATCATTCATGCATATCAAAGCTTCCACGAGATCCGGTGCAAGACTTCTCCGACCATCATTATATACATGTCCACCTGCATTAAAAGCAGACTCGAAAGTTATAGTAGAAACAAGAAGTGCTAATAAATCTCGTGTCATCTTAGAAATAAGTGGAAATTGACTCTCGTTGATTTTTTACCACCTCAATATATCAAAATCATCATCCGGTCGAATTTTATGCCACATTTTTAAATAATCATCGAGTTCATTTTTTTCCAAATCATAAAATAAAACATCGCTATCTATTTTCGCATGTATGTTTTCTATGAATTGTAGGCGACTTGAGAAAGAAAACTACGACTAGAACTCGAAGGAATATGAGAAGAATGAGTAAAATCAGAATATTTACTTTGATAAGTCGAAAATAACATAAAAAGATCATTTTTTAATTGACTATGACTTGATTCAGTACCGATACCTAAATTACTAGAAGTTGTATCGAGCATTAATTTGGTTCCTATTATTTTAAAATGAGGATGCATTACACATGCAAAAGAAAAAATATTAGGTGTATCAAGCCAATATTTTTTAAATTTAATTTTCATATTATCAACTATATTAAAAAATTCATTTATTTTTTTATATTTTTCAGAAGTACCTGTTAAATTTACAAAAATTGGAAGAACACGATGTGTAGTGGGATAATAAATTCTCAAACATTCCTTAGTAGCCTCAAAAAATAGTGATAAAAATTAAAGAAATAAATTAACAATATTGCAACTACTTTGATCTAAAGTTAAACCGTTTATTTTTTCACTAATATATGCACAAATAACAAACCAATACGATTTAACATTTTCTAACATTAAATAAGTCGAATTCCACCTAGTTGAGACATCCGTTTTTAATTTTCTAGGTTTCATATTAGAGGCTTTATAAAATTCTTTATATTCTTGTTGTCGGACATTATATGACATAATATAGAAAATTACATTTCTAATTGCATCTATGTGGATAAATAAATTACATGTTATTTTTAACAATTAAATTTAAAATACGACATACGCATCACATGTGAAAAAGAGATGTTTTAATATTATTGCATTGAAATAATCTTTTAAATTGAGTAATACAAACATCGTTAGCGAAAACATTATCTAACGTGATATTAAAAATTCTATCTTTAATTGAATACTCTTGTAAAATACCGACTATATATCGATAAATCATAATATCACTATGTAGATATTCACAGTTACAGAAGCATAATATTATTTTATTTAGTTGTCATTTCTCATTAATAAAATGAGAAGTGACGACTATATATCCGAGTGAGTTAGGTGCACTCCATAAGTCGGATGTAATGCAAATGGACATACTAAGAGCATTAGCAAATAAACCGATTAAGTGACCTTTCATATTTTCGTACATTCTAATAATGTCGCCTCTTAGTGTACTACGATGAACTCGTTTATAATTAGGATTAATATATTCTTGAATAGATTTTTCGTATACCTTGCTATCAAACATTGATAGCACCTCGTGTTGTGCTATAAATTTTGCAACACCTTATTTTAATCTATCATGTGAATATATAAAATTACCACTATTAGTAACATTTATTTGCAGTTGTGTTTGTACGACAACGATTAATGTTTATAATCGAGCGACGACGAGAGACAGCGACGAATACGATGACATGCAACTTCCACGATACGAAGACGAGAAGCTTCGACGTGACGACGATATGCAGACGATGGCGATGTACGACAACGATGGCCGACAATGGCGACGCGAGGCGAGCCGAGGACGGGGAGAATCAGACTCACGAGACTCGAGGCGAGACGTGTTCGCCCGTACCAAAGAGGACAACTAACCCATGGAAATGTGATGAAAAGGAGACTAGACTTTGATTGTCTAAGGCCTCCAGGCCCACTGAGATCGAATATTCCTTCAGAGCGCACCGATTAATGATAGGAAATTATCAGATACGACGTCGTATAGGGTCCAGAGAGCATTCGTACTTGTCGTTACGGAGCAGAATCTCCGCGCGCTCGTTGAAAGATCCACAATTTCCTGTCAGTGAGATAATCTTATCGCGATCAGATCTCGCTCGATTTCGTAGCTCAGAAACGTAAACCCTAACAATCCGATAAGCTCTTTGCGATGCGTTGAATTCAAGATCAGGCTTACATAATTGGCATGATAAGGGCAGTTGGAGCATGGCATTAGGGTTTGCAGCTGAAAAAGTTTAGAATCGGTGTACTTGTAGGGTGAAAAGAGGTTTTCGGGAGTTCAATCCCGAAATTATGTTATAATTTGGGCCTTTGAATATCAGTGAGTTCTCTTCTTGATTTGGATTTACGTTCGGGGAGATTTTAGCAGGAGAAAGACTGAGAAGGGAGAATCAGAAGATGTAGCTGAACAATCAAGAGCATAGCTTGTTTTCTTTCCCAACCAATAGAATTTGCGCAAGAGAAATAATAGGTAGTTTTTTGCCCTCCCTGAATTATGTTGATAATTTTCTGCTTTTCTTCTAACGACTCATTTTGAATTGCTTTTATACGAATTAATTCTATTTATTTCAATTTTTATGTAGTCATGGCTTCGATTCTCTCATAAAACCAAGTCTGGCATTTCTCAATGACCAATTCAAGTTATTCGTATGAAACTGTATTGTAGTAATGGATTGATTTATGGGTTACTGTTTTATTTTTCGCCTGTTTTCCAGCTCCTCAATGAAATTTCTTGTCTTTCCCAGGTAATGGCCACTCCAGTTGAACCTCCAAATGGGGTTGGATCCACAGGGAAGCATTACTATTCAATGTGGCAAACTTTGTTCGAGATTGATACCAAATACATACCCATCAAGCCTATTGGTCGCGGGGCATATGGAATTGTATGCTCTTCTGTGAATAGGGAAAACAATGAGAAAGTTGCAATAAAAAGAATTAACAATGCTTTTGAGAATCGTATTGATGCCCTTAGAACTTTGCGCGAACTGAAGCTACTTAGGCACCTTCGGCATGAAAATGTGATTGCATTGAAAGATGTTATGATGCCAACCCATCGGACAAGCTTTAAGGATGTCTATTTGGTTTATGAACTAATGGATACAGATCTTCATCAGATAATTAAGTCTCCTCAAGCCCTCTCCAATGATCATTGCCAGTATTTCCTGTTTCAGGTCTGCATTCTTTTGGTTCCATGTTGGGTTTTACGGCATCTTTTGAAAATTTTGAATGGGGTTTAGTAAAATTAAGTTTCCTACTGAGCCATGATTTTTTCCTTCTGAAATTTTTTTCTGTCTGTTGGATATCAGAAGGAATATGTGTTGCTTGTGGTGTCATTACCATCATCACATCATCACTGAAATCATATTGTAGTGTTTGTAAATTTGTAATCCATGAAATTCAACCGTACTTTTTTAATTTTTCAAATTGTTAGTGTCTGTAAATTGTTACTACTATAGGGTTTGTAAATTGTTAATCCATGCCATTGAAACACTACTTTATATTGTTTTCAAATTGTTACTTCTTGCCTTGCAAATGATACTTTTTATGTAGGACTAACATTGTGCCACCTGCTGCTTTCTTTAATTATGATAGCGTTGAGTATTATGAAGTTTCTCATGTTTGTCTTCTAAAATCTACTATACTGGTGGTTTTAGTCTTTGCAAAAAACGTTTTTTTTGTTATCGATGCATGCCATGATAGTCAACTCTTAGGGCCATGGCCATATAAAATTGCTTTTTTCCTAGTTTTATATCGTAGTTGAAATACATACTGTTAATCTGCAGAGTGAAAAATTGCTCTTTTGAAGAATCAATCAAATTTGGATCCATACCACTGAGCCGCAATTCTTCATATTTTGTTTTTAACTTCGTTATTCACTTACCTGTTGTTCATTCTATAAATGCTACAAAGTTTTATAGGTTTTGAAAGCTATGTAATTGTAAATTTCGTAGTTATATTTGTTGAAATTTTCTCTCCTTTCTTGCTAGTAATTCGAACTGTTCTATGCAGTTGCTACGAGGTTTGAAATATTTGCATTCAGCTAACATTCTTCATCGTGACCTGAAGCCTGGAAACCTTCTTGTTAATGCAAACTGTGACCTTAAAATATGTGATTTTGGGTTAGCACGTACAAGCAAGGGCAAGAATCAATTTATGACTGAGTACGTTGTGACTCGCTGGTATCGAGCTCCGGAGCTTCTCCTTTGCTGTGACTATTATGGAACATCAATTGACGTATGGTCTGTGGGATGCATTTTTGCGGAGCTTCTTGGTAGAAAACCCATCTTCCCTGGTACTGAGTGTCTGAACCAGCTCAAACTGATTATAAACATCCTGGGCAGCCAAACAGAGGATGATCTAGAGTTTATAGACAATCCAAAAGCAAGAAAATACATCAAATCCCTTCCTCACTCACTTGGAACCCCATTATCTCGTCTTTATCCCAATGCCAATCCTTTAGCCATTGATCTACTGCAAAAAATGCTTATTTTTGACCCCTCAAAGCGGATAAGTGTAACTGATGCCCTCCAACACCCATACATGTCAGCCCTTTATGATCCGAATTCCAATCCTCCAGCCCAAGTACCTATTGATCTTGACATTGATGAGGAATTAGGGGAAGAAATGATAAGAGAGGTGATGTGGTTGGAAATGCTGCATTACCATCCTGACGCTGTTGTGGCCACAGGAGAGGTGTGCACCTAACCATCCTTAAAACCCCATTACCACGCCTCTGAATGTGTCACTGTTTGGTTCTTCAAACAGGCAATCTTTCTTTCCTGGTATTGTACAAATAGTTTAATTTTACCCTTTGTCTTTTTATGTAATAAACTTGAAGCGAGCGTGCATTAGGGGTTTTAATGTTAATGCAGGTTGTAGCTAGTTGTTCTCTTGGAAGAAGCTTAATCTTAAGCTCTGTAATGGGATATAGATTAAGTTAGGTGGCCTGTAAGCTGTACATAGACGTGGTATTGTCTATTTTGTGAACTGGTGTTTTGTTCATAAGCTAGATATCATCTACAAAGAACCATTTTGTTGAATTTTCTACAATCTCTCATATGTTTTTTGTATTTGTAAGAGACCACATGCAGGCACAGGAAGATTCTGGTATTCTAGCATGAAACTTGGAAGGTGCGTGTTCAGGTACTTTCATTTGCTGATGACTTGCTTTTTGGATATTTTCTTTTTTTTTTGAACTATTTTCGATAAATAATTTGTGTTTTGACCACATGCCTATTTGGTATTAATCGTCCAAACAAGATTACTACCTTTCCAACAGTAAAATCGAAAGATAATTCATCTCTTTATCTTGTCTAAAGAACTTATCTGCTTTTACTTTTGGAGTAAAATTAAAGCTCACTTTTCTTTGGGGGGTGGGGGGCACTGCTTGGAAACAGAAAAGGGGGATTTGGATTGCAAATAGAATTCTACCAATTTCACTAAAAACGTGTACAAAAGAGACAAAGTAAGGAGGGGAGGGACCATTAAGAAGTGAAATATTTCTGTCAAGGCAAGAACAATCCTGTTTAGTGGCTCCACCACCACCTCCACATCCACATGCACTGTTCACTTTCCACCACTCTTCTGTTCATATAGGTCCCCAACTTTGGTCTCTCACAACAACCACGTTGCCTCTTTTTAGAACATCTAACTATCCGACATGATTGCTTCACTTTTATTCTTGCACATATGTTAGACACAGTCCCCAATTGTCCCATTTTCAAGAATGCATATTCTCTGATTCAACTTAAGCTTCGGACTTAGCCTTTCGAAGGTCATTTCGACCATTCGAGCCAGGGATTTACCCACGTGGGTAATAATGGGTAGGTGCTGTTGCCACAATACTAGAAAAACAAGAGTGACTGAGGAAGGTTCTTAGAGAGTAATTAGAGAGATGCATGCATTTTAAGACTTTGAGAGTGTAATAAGGTTAGGATGATTTTGTCATTTCTTGACCAGAACATGTAAGCAGCCATCTTTCTTTCAATACTTTGATTATGCTTTTCATGATTTTTGGCCTATTTTTGTTGACCCTTCTGCCTGTATCTACAAACTCTTCGTTTTTTTTTAAATATCCAAACAAGCATATTTGTCTTGAAAGCTAATCAGAATTGGATCATTCAATACTATTTTCCAAACTTTGATGTGTCAACTCACTCTACATGAGCAAGAATTGCCTCAGAAAAAGGTCTCGGAGATCCTTTACTTAACTAGAGTTATCTCCATGGTCTCTCTGGAGTCAAATTCAGACAAAATCTATGCAGGTTTCGACCCAGAATGAAAAATATCTTGTTGGTGTGGCCAAACTTATTACATGCATGTTATTTCATGTAATAATTAGAATCATGTGACTGGTCATGTAACCAAGAGATAGTAAGAGACTATACGGGACACGATGATGTTTAATCCGTTCAAATTGGTTGATTACAAAATTCATCAAACTTGTTCGAATTGTGTGTACGTGTATTATGTTTTTTGAGCGCTGACCACCCTCTAATCTTGTGCTTTACTCTATCTTGAATCATAGATAATGACTCAGTCTAAGTAAGACTAATACATTCTTCTACTTTTATATGAATTTTTTTTAATCTAGATGTCACGCGTGCTTAGCTCTGGATTTAAATCAAGCAATTAATCTAAAATTAGAACTTAGATTTTTTATGAAAAACAAAATAAAAACAAGAAAAAGAACATGACAGCTATGGAATTGGATGGACCATTCTACTGCAAAAAGATGAACTCCATCCTCTCTTCTATACCCTACAAAACCGTCCATGGTACAATTATCTCCCTTTCTCTCTCCTCACTCTTACTTTCTCACTCGCACTTTTACTCTCTCTCTCTCTCTCTCTATATCTCACTCTCTCTCTTCTTCTATCTCTAGAACATAAGAGAAAATCTTGGAGGATCCGCTGGATTAAAGATGCATGAATCTTTAAATCTTTAGTTGCATGAACCGTATATCATGCTCTTTGTTTTCAATATCAAATTGACACATTCTAATCCATCGGAAAGGTTCGTCCAAGAGCGATCTAATCGATCTCTAGTTGGTTCGGTTTGAGTTAATTTTTGGTTTTGTCTTAGAATTGAAAACTAATTGGCTCGATTCAAGTCGTCTCCAAAACCAATCTGTAACCGAACCATGACAAACCTTAAGTATATGATACACGGCATCCGTCCGATGAATAGTCGGGAAGTGTGAAGTAAAGAGGGACAACAAAGCTCGTCTACCCACAACCCATTTTAGATAACTTTTGAAGCTTTAATGGGTGTGTCTCTCTTTTGGCTTCGGACCACGTCAAAGTCCTCGAATCACCATGACCAAAACATAGTAACTTTCGTACAATAATTCCAAGTGCTTCAGAAAGCCACATACTTTCCATTACCCCAATATCACTCTACCTTATGCACTCCACCTTATATTATAATTTATAATGCATAGTTCCTATATTCATGTAAATATTCGTGACATCTAATTCTATCTACTTATGTTACATGGTCCTTATCTAATGTATTAGGCAAACTTGGAAGGCATCATACAAGTTGCAAAGTGGTAATAATTTGCAGATCCAAGTTGTGAATGGTGAAAATGATTTCACATTGACTATTTTACTTTATGCAATATACTTTAAAATAAAATAATAGGTGTGTTACTAATATTGTCGAAAAGTTACATATAATTATTCGATACCGACTATGATTTTATATAATTAATGTTACATTATTCTTCCGATTCTATTTTCTTAAATACATGTTCACGTATCAATCTTTGTTTGTTTGACACATAAACACGTGTTTTAGTTCAACTTAAGAAGTATTTAAATGCGCAAAATTTATGATAATTTTATAAATAGGAAGGTGATTTGGATATTTACAAATCTTGGTGACAGAAATAAACACGTCAAATGCATAGAAAACGATCTTATGCAATGTCTAATTTTTGCTTGGACAAGTCACGGATATTGAAAAGAGGAAAGATAGTCGGGGGGGTCTAGAACGTGTAGACTGTAGAGTGAATAAATCTTAGCTTTACAACTAAATTAGTGAGTATGCAATTGGAGAAACCCCACCAAAATTGATGCTTTGATTTTTCTAGGGTTCGTTCATCATCCATGGACAAATGTTGCTTCTTAATTTGTCCACCGTCCAATCAACTTGTTCGTTGCATTTTTCTTTGTTCTTTTTTAGGGTTGTTAAGTGGGGTTTAATTAGATTTTTCAAAGATTGATGATTTCCCAAATGGGTTTCTTCATAGTCCCCTTTTCTTCTGCTTTTCTTTTGGAATAAAATGTTTTTTTCAACAATTTATAAAAACCTATGGTGAAAAAAAGATGAAATTTACTTCGCCGATGTTAAAATTCGTCTAAATATTACGTGTAACGTCTTATAGTATTACAATTGCGTGAGTGTTGTAGATGAGCTGCGTGAATTTACATACTTTAACTGTCGTGTGTGTCGAACCATTACACTTGGACCCTCGTATTGTTCACGCGATAGATGTCATTGATCTAAATGTTGTGTTGTTACAACAAAAATAGACATTTTAGAGGCCAAAGACATCATTTTTATTGGGAAAAAAACCATGAAAAATAAAACCCTAGGCAGATAAAACATGAAAATTGCTTGGTGGGTGTGAAAAATTGTAAAAAAAGGGGAATCTGGGCAGGCACTGAAAGAGAGAAAAAACTGAAAAAAGAAATGATTTTAGGATTTGGAGTTGTCTGCCCAACAGCTGGAGTAGGAAGTTTGTAGAAATTTGATCTCAACCTCACAATCCCAGATCACGCTCTCTCTTCCCCACCAACCCAAAAGATGAAATGGAGGACAGATTCCATCTCCAACGCATTTGCTTTTTCTTATTTTCCATGGATTTCTTTTCACGTTTTCGTTCTATAAAGTCACCTTCTTCCCCCTTCTCCAATCTCCTTCCTCTTCTCTTCTCTCACTCTTTTCTCAGATCTCGTTTCTGTTCTTGGGAGATTTCTGTTTTTCCCCTCTTCGTTTAGTTTCAGGAATTTCTCCCTGATTTCTTGTGTCTTTTGCTGTTTTGAATCTCGGTTTCTGTCTAGAATCGATACCAGTAAATCATTGTTTCGCCGATCTGATCCTGGTTTTTCTGTCCCAGATTTGATCTCGATGCTTAAATCGTCGCTCTTGATGTTTGAGATTTCATGTCTGCAGTTCTGAGTGAAATCTTCTTTTCGGGGTTTATGATAAATTCCTCCCTGAGGCGCAGGACCCATTTAGTTCAATCTTTCTCCGTCGTTTTCCTCTACTGGTTTTATGTTTTTTCATGAACGATCAGCCCTAATCTGCTAGAAATTATCAATATATATAGCTGCAATTAATATATAGTGAATAAAACAAAATCATTAGAACATAAAGCAGAGATTATTAGTATCTGGGTCCTGCGTCTCGTTAGTTAGATCTTGAAAATCTGTTGGTTTTGGGGGGTAGCCATGGCTTCTTCCAGTGGAAATTCCTCAGGTTCTCTGCAGCTCCAGAGCTCCGGCTCCGACGAAGAAATCCGGCAGTTGATGGACCAAAGGAAGAGGAAAAGAATGCTGTCGAACCGGGAATCGGCGAGGAGATCGAGGATGAGAAAACAGCAGCGTTTGGACGATCTGACGGATCAGGTGAACCGGCTCCGGCAAGAAAACAACCAGATTCTGTCCAACATAAACGTCACTACACGGCATTATCTGAACGTGGAGGCTGAAAACACAGTTCTGAGAGCTCAAATGGAGGAACTCTCTCAGAGACTACAGTCTCTGGACGAGATCCTCGCTTATTTGAACGCCGACAACGGCGGAATCGACGGCGAAACGTTTCGTAACAACGTTGACAGCTTCGTGAATCCATGGAGTTTCCTCTGCACCAACCACCCAATAGCCGCCGCGGCAGACATCTTCCATTGTTGAGCTTCTCTTTGATAATGGGTGTTTTGGAAGAAGTAAATTCAGCGTTGTAGGGTTTCTGATCTTTGGCTGTGTTGGAAGACGACCAATCAATTAATCTCTAAATCATTCGGAGTAAAATATTTGAGTCCCTCGTCCAATCACAAATTTACAGTTGGACTTCATTAGCTTCATGTAAGGACAAATTATTATTAGTTTTTAAAATGGTTTTTTCCAATCAATATTAGCCAAGAAATTCTGCATGACGTCTATTTTCTTCATTTCCACGTCATGTTTTAATATTTTTATGTATAAAAACTAAATTCGGACATAAATTTTGAGTAAATAGTTCAAACCGAGCCTGAGTTTTCAAAAAATCTTTTGCGGGCTTGTCAGACGTCTTAAAGGGGTCAGGGCGTCCGTATCAGACGTGCGAAAGAAGATCAATGCGTCAGAAGAATCCAAAAAATTTGATCTCCTCAATTGCTTCTTCCCTCTTCAACCTCCAAAGATCATCCTCTTTAGATTTGGTCAATTATGCTTTCTAATCCGGCTTTATAAGTTGGATAAATAAGCTCGACTCCAAGTTCTCTCTTCATTCGTTCGTTCGAGACTCGTTTATTGCCCTTCCGACAGCGTCTTCCATTTCTGCTCGAGGAGGATTCATTTGACATCTCGGGTGGTCGCCCAATCACCCCGGGCCACTTCTTTTCTATCAAGCTCCACGCATACGCAAACACTTCTTCTCTCGAGGCCGGACAGTCATCCACTATGTTGTAAACTCTCCTGAAAGAGCGTATTATTGTAAAATAAACGAGCTTCCGAGCGAAATCAGTTTAATATCCAAATGAATTTAAAATATGTGGACACTTGGTGGATAGTCTCAGATCTTTTAGCTTACCCGAAAGACGGCTTGCTGATACTCGCTCTTAGCGCTTGACAAATGTCTTCGACGTGAACTCTGGATGTGAATTGCTTTCCCGCTCTTAGTTTCTGACCCTCTGATAAGGGTTCTTGCTTGATTATTGTATCGACGGCGCTGCAAGAAGACTTGAAAACATCAAAATAAATAATATTTACTTGATCTTTCTGCAATAAAAAAGAATTCATCATAAATTGAAACAATTGCAGGACAAGAAATAACTATTGCTCGAGTCTATCGATGATTGACCATTAGTCCTTCTCGAAAATATGGATTTTTTTTAAACAGCACTAGGCCTTGAACAATCATCACAACCTTCTTCCAGGTCCGTAGATACCGCCAAGGCGAAATACTTGCGTCGATATCCCGAGTTCGCTTCCTAAATTTATCCAACCCTTCTCGGCCGCAATTCTCAGTTGACCCGTTTTTTCAGGTTTTGTAGGGTGACTGCCAATTAGAAGGACAACATGTTATGAAGAAGCAGTATTTTATCACATTTAAAAAATTTACTTTTGAAAACTACTTCTCATCTATCCATGCACCGCCCCAATCTCCATATACACCTGCAAATAAGCAACAAAAGCTCATTTGCACATTGCTTTTTTTACCATCCATAGCACCTGAATGCATAGATTTGGCTAAAATTTAAGTACAATTACGACGCACTGGTTGATGACAAATAGCAGAGCCATTGAAGATTTCCATCGAATGTTGTACTCTTCAATAGTTCTTCATGCTGAAGCATCTAAAAAATTGAATTAAGAAGAGCTTTCAAAAGACGATCACATAAAAAGAAACTTTTTAAATCACGAATAACAAGAAATTCATACAGGATCGCCAATACCCACAATAGGAGGGATTGAAACTAGAATGTGAGTGTAGTTTTTCAGACCCTTTAGAGTGTCCACTCTGAAATGAAAAACAGAAAAACACTAGTTGTTAGAGCTTAAGGGCAAACAGATATAGTTTTCAATCAAAAAAGCAAAGAGAAGTTTCAAGGATCATAATCCCATTTTTGGAGAGATTGAGTTTTGCCCAATATTCCTCCTTCAGAAACCTTAATAGCATGGAGAAAAAGGTTTCATAATCATATGTCAGACTCACACTGGCTCCCTTGCATCAAAAAGGGAAACATCAAATCCCTTTTCCAATAGTTCCTGTTTCTTTGTGGCGTTGTTACAAGTTCCAGAGACAGTCCTAGTGGTAGAAAACAATGAGAAATCAGCCATAGCAAGCCAGAATAAAGATTGGAAAGCTACAGAGCTTAATGAAATGATCTAATCAACTTGAATCACCAACGGATGTAGATATTACAAAATATAAGTGAACATTTTTTTAAACTTACAAAATGGACATACTATGCCTGCAATGATTTGGTAATCCAAAAGAATAAAAATGATTATCACTGGGAAGTTTAGAACAAATCATTCGCACAAGTGCAAAGAACTCACGAAAAAAAGTTAACATGAAAAACAAGGTTTTACCATCCTAGATTCTTGAGCTCTTGAGCGACGAATTTTCCAACGAAACCCATGCCTAGGATAAACATCCGACCACGATGTTCCGGTGAAGATACATCGAAGGTTGAATGTTGAGCCGAAGCTACAGCGCAGCAGCGTAGGGGAAAACTCTTGGGGCTATTAACAAATCGACAGTTAATGTTCGCCGGCAACGAGCAGAGCTCCATAACGCAATTCCGGATCACAAGGATAGAGAGTTTATCCACAGAAAAACCCTCCGGCTATCTTCTTTAACATAACTCAAATCTCAAAACCAGAAGAGGAAACTCTCCGCCGCCCCACCCGGTGGCTCGGTTCTGCTACATTCCGGTGCTCGGTTTATATGGGTCGACCCCACTGATCAAGCCCAGCATCTTCTAAATTGGGCCGGTATCCGGCTCATTTGAATCAGCCTTAATCAACTACTGGGCCAATTTACGCCCAATGATCGAACCCACCTCGTTTAGTAACTCTCCATGGTAAAAGGCTAAAACCTCATTGGTTGATATAAAAATTATTATTATTATAATATTTCGGTAAATATTTTAATAGAATAATTCAACATTTTGCAATTAACGTGATAAACTATATTTTATTAAAATAATTTATTAACAGACTTTAATTAATACTGTTTCGTTTTATATATTCTTTGTTTAAAGTTAGTTTTAAAAATAATATTAAATAATATGATATTGTAACATTTTTATATAGTATAGTATGAGAACTTGCATAGATCATTTAGGATCAATTATGCAAGCTCTCGCAAGCATCAGCCATGGCGGATGGACTGACCATGATCGGCCATTAATGCAGGAGCTTCAATTTCTGCAGCTGACATAGAAGCTACAGGTAGTTTGCTCATATTGTCCCTATTCGCCACTTCTTTTTCTCTCTCTAGAACCTCGAGAACGAAGCACAAATACTCGACCAGAAACGCCACAGCTGAATGCGGTCGAATGCTTCGGCGAAAGATGAACACATTGACAACTGCTGCTCCAATCTTTGCCATGCGAAACCCCAGGATGAAATACAATTTCAGACGAAGAAGACGAGTTTAAGTAGCTGAAATCGAGCAGAAGATCGGCAAGCTCCATTGATTTCTCTACAGAAATAAGAGGGGGTTTATTAATTCATGCTGGGGATTTCGATTACAAGAAGAAATCCAAGGATTGAAGGCGCAACCAGTCAAACAGAAGAGCGGTGGAGAGGAAGAGGAAGACTGTAGGCTTCAACTCCGGCCGCCATTAATGAAGAAAGCAGTGTCAAAATGAAGCAAACTTCCCCTTTCCAAACGGCAAAATCAGAAATATGGAAGCATCTGCAGGTTTTGAGAAAGTTGATCAGTAACGGAACGGAGAAAAAGCAAAAGGTGAAAAAAAAGCTCATGAGAAAGGAGATGCAAGCTCGGACCAGAGCCCAGAACCGCCATTAATGCCTGCCAACCTCGACCTGCAAATTTAATGTCCAACCAGAAACAGAGGCCAACCTACACGTTTCTCGTGGCATACAAAAACCCCACATTTTCTTCCATCTCCATCTTCATTCCGAACAGTAAAATGGAGGATTCCGAGGTCAAGATCATCGTTCTGGGAGTGATTTCCTGGACTGTTTTCTTTCTTTTACTCAGAAGAATCTTCCCAGAACGCTCGTTCGAATTCTCGAATCGCATCGTCTCGACATTTCACGCAGTTCTTGCTGTGATTCTGTCGTCCAGGTCTGTCAAGGATTGGAGTTGCCCATGCTACCCTCTGGCCTCAAAATCATCGCCCCAACAGGTACCTATAGCCTCCTTCAATTTCCGAAAAAAAAGAACCCCATGAAAAATGAAAATAAGCCATTATCGTCATTTTTCATGTTGAACAGATGCAGACCTTGGCAGTGAGCGTTTCTTACCTGATATACGACCTGGTTTGTTGCCAATTCGACAAGAGATTCAACCTAGACAACGCTATCCACCATTTGGTCAGCATCGTCGGCCTAGGCGCAGGCCTTGCCTACCAAAGAGTACGCAATCTTGTCTCCATTGGGCACTCGAATTCTGTTCGTAAATTTCAATTAGGAAACCATATGTTAGTTCTTGACGTCTGTCGCCACAGTGTGGATCTGAGATGGTGGCAGCAATCTGGATCACCGAGATCTCCAGCCCTTTCCTCCATTTAAGGGAGCTTCTCAAGGAGTTTGGTTATCGGGATACTGACCTTAACTTAATCGCCGATGTAAGTTCTCTTTTTCCGCTGAACCGCCATTAATGGCCGATGTAAGCTCTCTTTTTGGGCAGTATGCATTTGCAGTGATATTCTCACTGGCGAGGATGGTGGGTGGGCCATATCTAGCTCATGTGACTCTATCAGCGCCCAATCCATTTCTCATCAAGGTAAAAGATTCCTCAAACGTCTGGTGTTTAAGTGATGAATTTAAGCCGTACCTTCGTTGACATATTCTAAACCCTTGTCGAATGTTCAGGCCATGGCCGTGGGATTGCAGCTGGTCAGTGCTTTCTGGTTCTACAAGATACTAAGGATGGTGAGGCAAAAGTGGAAGAAACGGGCGGCTACGCGTCGACCAGACCATTCCTGTCAAGATCTAGAAACAAAAAAAGATTAGATTTTGGTTACAAATTTACAGTCAACACTTTGATTTAAAGTAGATTGTTCCAGATTCCTAGACAGCGAAATTGCTTTGTTCTTCACAAAGCAACGAACAAAATGCAAAGAAATTTGAATCCTAAATGCTGGCAGCAAATGCAAAGCTCAATTGTTTCAATTTTTTCAGGCATCCCAGTCACCAATGAGCAAAATTAGTGCTATTGAGATTATACACAATTAAATTTTTTAAGCGCGATTGAACACATATTGAGATTGATTGTCTAGTGTCTTTTTTGGCGATATCCTAACGATTTGAAAGCTACATAGTTAATGTACAAGATTCTAAAGTTTAAGATTTCAAGGTTCAGAGTTTAGGATTCTAAAATTGTTCTAAAATTTTAAAATTTCATGGTTCAGGATTCATGGTTCGGAGTTCTTAGGATTTAGGATTTATGGGTTCTAACGTATAAGGTTTAAGGTTTCGGGATCTCGGGTTATGGTGTGTTCTACATCATATTGCTAATCAATAACGAGACAAGAGTAAGTGCCGAGAGGTCAAGAATGGCTGAAAATCACAAAATTCACCATCGAACAGAGCAAGCGTAGCGCCCAAATCATCGGAAAAGAATCATCTTTCTCTTCTCTCTCATCATTTACATTCATCATAATCCAAGAGTAGATTAATCCTCTGGATAATCTGTTACAGCTCCTTCTCCGGCTATTGAGCCACCGGCTAACGGGTTGGAGTCCTCTGAGGATTCTCCGAATTCTTCTTTGTACATTTCCTCGATCATCGGCTTCCACAGTCGAACCCTAGCGTTTATGAACCAATTTGAAACCTGAAAAGCACACCCATTTCAGAGATCAGAGAAGTTTCCGATTTGGGTCAAGAACACGCAAGAATTTCAAAGGATTTTACTTGGTTTTTGGTGAGGCCGGTTTGAGAAGCCAGCATGAGCTTTTCAGAGTCATTTGGATATCTGAACCCCGCCAAAAAAACAAATGATAAATCCAGCCGAATCACAGTAAAAAAGTAACAATTTTGAAGGCCATACGGATGGAGAAAATGCTCGAAAAGCCACGATCGGAGGATCGTCACAGAGGTCTCCGGCAAGCCTCTGATCGGCCGCCACGCTTGTCTTTGGCCGTGAATCATTCCGAGCTGCTGAAGCGCCGTGCGGCTGCTTCGGCTATCTCTGTCGAACAAGCTAAGCTGTGAAAAACCAGCACTGATTCTCGGCAATCCATGAACAAGCTTTCGTTTCTCGAGATTTATACGACAAATTATAGCATCTCTTAAGCTTAAGAAATGCCTAGACATGGCTTGAAGTGCAAGTGCAGCATACGACTTGGCTGACCCGTGGCCGGCGATGGCTTCAAACGACGTCGTCAGTCCTTCCATTTGACGACAGTACTTCTCATATCGACCCTCGACCTGCATATTCAGAAAAATTGGTCGACATAACAGAAGAATTTAAGCCAAATTTAGAGCTTTTGAACGATCAAACCTCCTCCAATAAGGTAATAAGCTTGGCGATTTGGAGCTGGTTTTCGTGTTTTTCAGCTGAAAATGGCGGATTACTGCATAGTTCTGCTTTTAATTCTGCAGATAAACAAACAGCTTCTCTTCTACCTCCGTAGAACTCATTGTTCATGTCGACATTCTTGCCACCAACGCTGACAAGATCTTCTAGGAGAGATTGAATCGGTTTAAGGAACCGAGAATTGCAGAGCACTGAAGGGAAACTCTCTGTATGTCTCTGCATAGAGGTCGAAGACGAAGCAAAAGCTCCTCCGTCCATGAAAGAGTAGTTTTCATTGTATTGCTGTCCAATTTCTCTGTCGTTTCCTCCACAGACGAAGTAATTTGGAGATATGAAACTGGGGTTCAACGCCATCTGAGAGCCGAGAGAAAGCGAGAGACTTTGAACGCGATGGCTGGCCTCGCTTGTTTTGCCGAGAAGGTCCATGAGATGAGCGCTGTGGCCGATATGAGGTTGTTCATCCGCCATTGGAGGAGCTTGAGGAAATGAGCCGTAAGCATGAAAATGGGGGTGACCAAATTGGGCGTGGGACGACAGAGAGTTCGAGATTATGAACTGGTGAAGCATATTCGAACCTGGGCTCGGAGGGGAATCATGGCTAACCATGTCTAACCAGAATTCAGACCAAAAATTTGCAATCAAGAACAGCAATAGAAGCTGAATCCAAGAAGAAGATCATAATATAAGCAGTTTCAGATCTCAAAGTCACAAGACAGCTTTTTTCTGACATGCAAAACAAGCACAGTTTAGAGCTTCTAAGTACCAGAAGCTCATTAAACCCGAATTCAGAACAGAAAACAAGACAAACCAGCCCAATAATAAATGGGTCTCTGGAGAACAATTCAAGAGCTGCAGAGACGAAGAACTGAGGAAGAACAAGAAGAAGAGAAAGGAGATGGAAAACAAAGAGAAAAAAACTAATAAAAAAACCAGAGCTTGAAGAAGATTTAGGAAAGAAGAGAATCAGTCCCTCTCCACAGGTCTAAATCCAAAGGAGCAAAAAGCTGTAAAAAGCTAGAGACATAGACCTCTGCTAGTTCATTAAAGAAGCCAAGCTAATTGAAAAAAAAATAAAACAAAAATGGCAGAAAGAGATGGTCCCCAGCTTCCCTGACTATCTATATATATAAAGCATCAATCCTTCAGCTTTGGCTTCTGCTCTCACATTTCTTTGGAATACTCAAAAAAGTACTTTCTCCACGAAACACCCTCTCTCTCTCTCTCATCACAGGAGGGGATAGAGAGAGAGGGTGATGAATATGTTCAACTGTTCTGTGTCTCTGTGCTGGGTTATGCTGCAAAAGTGGGGCGTCTTTTATGCACTAGCAGTTCGAAGATTTGTCAGCTTCTGAGGCTGTAAACACCATTTGGGAAAATCTAAACTTTCTTTTCCTGTTTCAGAGTTGTGTTCTTGGATCGAGATGCTGAAACTAGGCTGGAAAGATCGCCTTCTTTTTCAAGAAACACAAGAAAAAAGATGAAAAAAGCGAGATTCAAGCTAAGCAGACTTCTAAATTGTGATCTGAGCTTCGGCTGTTCATGCCATCTCTTGAAAATAAATGTTCTTCGGGTAATGATTGGCGCCCATTGTTGATTGCAATCTTTGCTTCGTCTCTCTGCTGGTTTATCACAACACTGAAGACTGAAGGCCCCCACCGAAACACAGGCTAAAGAGACTGCATAATCTGAACCAAACTCAGTATATTAAATTGAAAAATATATAATTATATACACATATATGTCAGCCTTGAATATTACCTTTAGCCAGCCTGAATTGTTCCTTTCTTCTCCGTCTAATTGGAAATAGATCACCATGTCAATTAGGGATGGCAATTGGGTTGGTTTGACAAGTAAACCGAACCGGACCCACCTAAAAAATTAGGTTTGAATTGATTATAATAATTTGAAACTCGACTTTGAACCAACTTGCCCGTGAATATTTTTGGATCGGTTATCAGTTAATTAGAATATAACCAGTGCGTCTCCTGAGTGAATTTTAATTTATTTAATTTAGTATTTTAGATAGAATCAAATACCTTATATTATCTAATAATATAGTAGAATTGAATTAAAATTCTAATTACATATAATAGACTTGACTATTTTTATTGAAAATCTTAAATTTTTAATTATACTTAACATTTTTTGATTGAGTATTTCATTTGAAAATGTATGGATAGGAAATCATTTTTCTTATTATGGTTGGATTAACTATTTTAATTGCATATTTATCTTGTAATTATGTATTTCATTTAAATGTATGTTCTTTTAAATATGTGATATGCATTTTGAATGAATTCTTTGTCTACAAAGTAAATGACTTGTCCAACTCAACTCAACTTGCTCTCAATCTGACCCAAACCGCTCCAAAATTGGCTAAACTCAATGCTCAATATGAGGCTCAACCTGAATTAATTTATCGAAACATAATCAAACTCAATCCAAATATTTAGGTAAGATGTGTTTCAATTATTATAGTCAATCGGTTATGTTGCAGTTTTGATTGATAAAAAAACCAAACCCACTGAATCAGTTATTTTTTTGTTCAAAAACCAAACCGAATGCACGAGTCACATCCCTAATTTCAATTAATAGTAAAATGCAAATTAAAATATAAATACTCTCAGAAAATAAGAGAAAAATATGAATGCTTTATTATCTAAAGTCAGGTTACCTCGAGAAACTATGATAGAAGGGCTCGTCCAAACCACATGTATATCTCAACTTCAAATCACAGCCCACCTTTCCCAGATACTCGAGTCGAGTCTTTATACATGTGAATCATTATTTCATTTTATTATTTTTTATTAATTAGCAATAAATTTAAAATTAGGGTTAAAAGGCATTATGACCCTTAATCTGACCCATCAGTTTTCAGCTCCCTTTTTTTAAAGCTCGAAGTTTAACTCACATAATTCGGTAAAAGTCAAGGTTTTTACTAACTTTAACCCTTAAAATTATTGCTCATATATAAGTTTTAGAAAGGAGTATAGAACTTTTTGTTCTAAACTAACTCGAATATGACCTATTTGTAAGAGTAAGCATAATCAGACCAGAATCAGACTGGGACGGCGAGTTATACATAATCACCAATTTTACATTGGGGTTTCCCCTTCATGTTCAGGTTAGTTAAAACCCCCGACCCCCAAAACCAGCACCTTGAATAAAAAATCGACTAAAATTTAGTAAAACTCAAGCTAAAACTAGATTAACCTAGCCAAAATCTAAAAATCAGCTTCAAACTTGTCCACATCCCTAAAATCTAACCAAAATATAATAAAGAAATATACGATCGAACCGAATCAAATTTAGCAATTTTGATTATTGAAATGAGGTCTTGACTCCATGGACTGCAGAACTTAAAATTGCTTAGCCAATTTAATTCACTTTTTTTTTCAATTATATGTCACAGGTATAGATTCTTTGTGCTGTACTTTGAATGTTTGTATCTAATAGAACCATATATGAACCTGAGTATTCCCACAGAACTGCTTAGCTCGAGAAATCTGCCGGCCGGATTGAGACAGATTCATTTCTTGGCGAACTACAGCAACTATCTGCTGCAACAGCTCAGACATTTACACTCTTAGCAGTACGATTTTCATTATTTTCTCTGCTCTTAACCATAGCTTACAGATCAATGAAACAGTAACAACCTCTGTTTCAATAATATGAACCTGCAACACAATAGCAAGATAAATTTGTACAGATAATATCTACATATTCTAGTTGATAGGATTGGATTTGATTAGATAGATGAATTCTCCCCTGTTCTATAGATGAACTCTCTCCTGTTTAAAACCAATTATGATGGTTGGCAAGATTTAACCATTCTATAGAAAGTTCAAAAAATGGTAGGCATCACTCTAATGAGAGGTCGAAACAGAACTCTAGCTAAGAAATGCAATCCTAACACTACAAACATTGAAGAAAATTCGATCATAAGCACATAATATTAGGAAAAACCAGAAATATGAGCCAAATCTCCAGCACCACAGTCATTATATTAAGAGAACATTCAGCAAGTTTTTGAGTTATCACACGCAAAACAAGGGTTCTGTAGAGTTGATATAGATAATTCAACAAAGTTGTAGAGCCAACCTTATTATAGGGAAACTAACAAGTCATTCTAAGAAATTTCAAGCATGCTTGGATATCATCTGGTTAAGCCCATCCTTGTTTGCACCCACTATCTTGTCAACTAGTTTCCCCTCCTTGAGAAAAATGAAGGTTGGCATTGCCTCCACGTGCCACTCCTCAGCAACAGTCTACAAAGTAGATGAAAGAATTAACGTATAATAGGAAGGTTGTAGTTAAGTTTGCGAATATAGATTACATCCACTGTTGAATGAAAAGCTAAAGTATTACAAAGTTGAAAGTAGGTGAACGCTTAGAACTAATTACCCTCAATTCATCCACATCCACTTTTAAGAATATGACATTTGTGATCCTCTTAGCCATCTCTGCAAAGATTGGGGCAATAGTTCGGCATGGACCGCACCAGGTAGCAGTGAAATCCACCACAATCTAGCATATAGTATCCATGAACACAAAAACTATGAGAAAATTCTACATTTAGGAAAAATTTCTTTATCCTCACATCGCTCAGTTATGTAATGATTTTAGAAACCCTAGAAATCATTTTCATCTCACAAGTACCAAAAAAATAGGAACAATAGTATGCTCAACAGAATAAATCGAACGACCATATCTCTCGGATCACGAAAACAAAATCACCGAGAGCAACGTCGATCGAACAATTTCAGAAACCCTAGCGAACATTTCAGGACAACCATAAAGCAAAAAAGCTTCAACAGATCGAGGAAGCAACCGGACACAGTAACATAACATTATCAGCGCAAAATCATTGAGCAAGAAATCGATAAAAGGAGAAGAAGAAAAAAGAAAAAGCTAAAAACCAATGAAGCAAGAGCAGAAGATACCAATTTCTTGCATTCCTCTCCTTTCTTGAGCTGCTCCTTCCAGGTATCAACAGAATGGCAAGCAATCACCTGTCCCTCTTCGGCCATCGGAATTTCTTCAAAACTAGGTCGCTCGCTTCGAATGAATTCTCTTCTGGCGTCGGAATTAAGCTTTATTTATAGACAGACTGCAGCTTAGCTTTGCCAATTTTAGTCTCTGCTCGGTATCTTAACTACGACAATGCCATTGTTTTTAAAAAGGGGAGGAATAACCTAAAGCATCTAGACCATATCGGAGATGCTTACGTTATCCCGGCCGCCGTCAGCCAATCATTGTCAACCTAGGAAAGAGACGTGGCCGCGAATTGAGATATTTTACTTATTTGACACGCGTACTTAATCAGAAGTTTAAATTTCGTCAATTTACTTTTTAAACCCGGAAACTGAACCAAGCCTAATAATCTAACTCTTTGGGCCAATCTCATGCCACAGCGAAAAATGGATCAAAGCCCAACACCAGAACCGAATAAAAAATTTGAAACTCTAGCTGGTTCAGTTTCGGTTTTTTAAATGTATCGTCAAACCGACTTCGGTTCAACATCACACCATACCAAACGATACCTATTCCGCCTCCAGCTAAAATCTTCTCATCAGCCAAATCGCTGGTAGAAGTACGAGAAACACGTGTGTGATCCACCAAATAGGAAAGGGACGGGACATTCTTGTACCCATCTCTTGCCCTCACAGCTTCTATACTCCGTTGATAATTTATGAAAAAATTAAATTATAGTGACTTAACGGCCCAGAGATAAAAAGTTTTTATCTGATATCTCAATGAGCTACCCTAACATTGGAGGTAATAACTCTCACACGAGAACAGTACAGACGTCGAACATAGGCTCTTGTACTTAATTTATCATCTCTGAGTCAATGGAGTTATGCATGTGCGGGCAAAGAACGGAACATTCTTGTCCGTATAGAGATGATTCTGAGTATTAATATAATATAAAATATTAATATATAGTATTTTATAAAAACTAAAATTTATGTATTAAATTATTAAAAATATTTATTGATTAAGCAATTACGACTAAAAATGTATTGTATATATTAAATTTTTGGGGGAAAGGATCGCAGGTGGGAAGGGCAAAGCCACACCAAAATGATATGGAAGATCGTCTCCCTCACAAAATCTGGTGGTTTTAAGAAGACGGCCAAACAGCGTCTGGATAATCTAGAGAGTGGAGGAGAGAGAAGGTCCAAATCGCTGAGATTTTGCCCAAGCTCTAGAAATCCCATCACAACAAACTCCCAATCTGAGAGGATAATGGCTTCCATTTCCATTTGAGCGACCTCAGAGCTCAACAATGGCGTTTCCTCAGCTCATACCCTCTCCTTCGCCGTCTTCCCTCGCCCACAAGTCCTCGTTAATCCCCAATCCCGTTTCCTCCTCAATAAACCCTAACCCTAGATTTGTTTATTCTACCTCTTATCTTTTCAGCCGCTTGAAACGCACCTCTACTCTCCGATGCTCTGCTTCGTCTTTCCCGGAGAAGCACCACACCGGCGCTCCCAAATCCGACGACGTCGTCGAGCTCCCTCTCTTTCCCCTTCCTCTTGTTCTCTTCCCCGGCGCCATTCTCCCTCTGCAGATCTTCGAGTTTCGCTACAGAATAATGATGCACACACTGCTCCAGACTGATCTTCGCTTCGGCGTAATCTACACCGACGCCGTTTCTGGCACCGCCGACGTTGGCTGCGTCGGAGAGGTCGTGAAACACGAGCGGCTCGTCGACGACCGGTTCTTTCTAATCTGCAAAGGGCAGGAGCGGTTCAGAGTTACCAATATCGTCCGCACCAAACCTTACCTCGTCGCGGAAGTGATCTGGCTGGAGGACCGGCCGTCGGCGAAAGGAGAAGACGATTTAGGAGCTCTGGCTAACGAGGTGGAGTCTTACATGAAGGACGTGATTCGATTATCGAACCGATTGGGCGGGAAACCCGAGAAGGAATTGAAGGATTTGAGGAGAAATTTGTTCCCAACGCCGTTCTCGTTCTTCGTCGGAAGCACTTTCGAAGGGGCGCCGAGAGAGCAGCAGGCTCTGCTGGAGCTTGAGGACACGGCGGCGAGGCTGAAGAGGGAGAAGGAGACTCTGAGAAACACTCTGAATTACTTAACTGCAGCTTCTGCAGTTAAAGATGTCTTTCCTTCTACATAATCAAATTCAAACTAGGTTGCTAAAGCAACTGATGTCGAAATCTGAAGCTATGTACATCAAAGAGAAGGTATTATCCATCCTAGTTTTGCCTTCCCCTTTTTTTCTCTGTCTCTGTTTCTTCTCCCGCTCGTCGATCATCTCTTTTCATCAGCAAACTTGATTAAAATTCATACTGAAACGTTCAAGCCCATGATATTGCGTACTCATCTGTGAAGAATTCCCTGGTTCGTTTTCATGGAATCGCGTCGAATCTCTTAGAATGAATCTGTTCATAGAGTTAGAAAAATAGAAGAAAATCGAACGAATGATCCTGTCTGGTCAATCATGGATGGGTAATGAATCATCAGCTCATACTGGAAATTCACTGAATCCAGAGTGCTCCAGCTGCTAGATTTTCCAGGATAACCCCTCCTCTGAATTGTTTTGGACAACCAAAATTCTACAACACAAACATCACTTATTCTTTCATCTAGAAAGAGAGAGTACCTTGACGAACAGAGCTAAACTTTAACCAAAGGAGTCATGGTTCTCCCATCGTAGCCTGGAACTACACTAATCTTTTTCAGGTCAAGGACTATCCTATAACTGATTGAAAAACCAGTAATTTATCCTAATTTGTCTATAACAATTTCTAATTCTGACTCAATGATGATCAGATTTTACTATCAGAACACAATCTGGGATCACCCACTTTCACTGGATTTACTTAGAGTGAAATTGTAATCCCAAATTGATTTCGGAAACAAGGAGGAAACAAATCTTTCATTGGGGCATTTAAACAAACAGAAGTTAAACTTGAAATAATAATATAAAAAAAAACCGCAGCTTCCTTGATTCTCTGCAGGATTCACTGCCCCTTCCTTTCTCCAATCAGTTGGATTCACGCGAAAATGGTTGCACACGCTGAGAATCGAACCCAGAAACAGAAAGAGCTTTGAACTGCTGGTGTACCCTTTTCCATGGAGTCTAGGCCAGTTTTCGAAGAGCTTAGAGATGACAGGAGTTAAAGAAAGACAAAGATCAGAGAGGTGTACCCTCCTCTCTGCTCTCTCCCATCGTTGAACTCGCCAAGTTTCACCCAAGATCCCACCGCCCGCCACGTTTCAGACCACCATTTTCTGTCATTATTTCGCGATAAATAACACCATCTGAGAGCAGTGGCCTGGCCGGAAAAGCCACGGAGTTTGGTGGGCAAAAACAGCAGCCAAAGAAGGCGAAGCCAGCGCAGACAGGGACTTGGGGCAAATGGGTCGCTGAAATACGCGAACCTAGTAAAGGTAATCGGCTATGGATGGGCACGTTTGGCACGTCTCGTGAAGCAGCTGTCGCCTACGACGCTGCTGCTCGTAAACTCTACGGCTCCAGTGCCAAGCTGAATTTGCCTGATCTGCGCCTTCCCCAACGTTATTCACTCGATTCTGAAAACACCCAGATGAGCAAAATAGATCGTCATTCTCGCTTTTTGCTTGATTCAGAGGCTGCTTCTTCATTAAATGCGTTTTCTGCGTCAGCCTAAGATGGCAGTTTTATGTCGTCTTCTTCAGCTGACAATGGTGATTCTCATGGAGATAAGGCCGGCGATTTGTGACATGGAATGCGGTGAGAGAATTGAAGGGCTTTGCAGGAGCTGGAGCTTGAGCTTGAGCTTGAGCTTGAGCTTTAAAGTAAAGTTAATATATTTATAAATGGATTTTTTATGATCCGGTCTTATTTTTCACAAAACCGGACCAATCCCGGACCAAAAACACCACTAATGAAAGCCATAAATTATGATATCATCAGCTGGCATTAGTCTTTACATTTATCAAGCTTAAACCATAATGCTTTGTGTGTTATCCATGTGGACTTTGTCCCATCAGTCTTGGGCTACAATTGTCATAAATTTCAACGCTGTTCTTGAAGTATTTTGCCTCAAATCTAGTTTCCTGAGTTATGGAACAACTCTCTTTCGAGGGTTATGATATTTCTTGCATAGTTTGTGGTAACGTAGATTCGTGCTTCCAACATTTTGTTTTAATTCAAAGCTTATATTTATCATCGAGTTTACAGACAAAAATATATTGTATTAAGTGGGTCTCGAACTATATACATACAATACAAACTATGCACTCTCAAAACATGTGGGTTTGTGCCGTCTAAGTATCAATAGAATGTTAAGTCATTTTTGTATTTAGCTTGTTTATTTTTTTATTATTTTTATGATGAATTTTATTGTTAATATTTATTTTGGAAATACCTCATAATAAGGGTCTTTTATTTTTCAATTTCGGTCAAAACGAAGGTCGTTTGAGTTGTTTTCAGATTGTAGGGTCTGATAGATTGAAAACTAGTTTCAGTTGATTGAAACACTCCTCCGCTAACAAACGACTACAAGTTTTGGTCGACCACGACCGAAACACCTTGGAATGCAAATATATATATATTGAAGAATGATGAATTATTTTATGTTGGAATTTCAAGAGTGTAAAAGACATAGAAACACTGTCGAAATTCCAACTCACACTCTGGACATATTTACACTTGAGTTTTTTATCCATTCAAAGTATGAGATTGTGCGAATTATAAAACTACAACTCAGTTATCTTTAGCGATTTATTTTTTACCAAAAAATTAGAAATAAAGGTGACGCTTTTTGAAAAGAAGTGTCAATTGAATAAAAGATGACAACTTTTGAAAAGTCAAATTACAACGGTAAAAGTGTAAGCAAAGGTTAGCAGAACCACGTTAACACATCGACCTAATTTCTCTTTTCCTTACTCTTTATTTTTATCGCAATAATCATTAGAAAATTAAATTTATAAAATCACTAAAAATCTAATCAACCTAAATCAATCGCCCTCTTAGATTGAAAATCGATCATACATCACTAAAGTATCACCACAATCTATCACTCTTAAAGATGACTTGACATGGATTGTCATACTTTTAGTTTGAACAATGTTCTGATACAATTTTTAATGTCTCTAATTCTCTCAGTATCATATTATCTGTTTTTAATTATTTATTGCCTAAAACATGCTGAACTAGGTAGAGATGTTAACTCTACTCTTGTACAACACAAATTTTACTCACAAGCGATAAAGAGTTGTGCAAGACACTGGGTAAGGCTAACTCTTACAATTAACAAAAACTTTAGCCGTCATTGCCTGAACAAGGGGTTGCAACATTCACAATTATATTTTTATTTCCAACAATTTGGTATAGCTTGGACGAAATCTATTGCAATTCGGCTGGCATTGGGGAGGACGACGTTACTTGGCAGCTCATTCGGGTAGGCCGCATCTCAGGTCATATTTGGGCTTTGACTCAGGTTGATCTAGGGCTTGGCTCAAACCTATTTGGACCATTTATTTTAATTTTTTTTTGCCTAGATAGAATTTTAAAGACATGATATTAGAATTGATAATTAAGCTCCCATTTTTAAAGACGCTGAAATGTCAAATTTGGCAAGTACAATAAATATAATAAATAATTATTTATATTTTAATAGATTCACTGCACTTAAATTATATTGATCAATATTTAACATGACAATGTGTACAATAAAAATGTGAGAAAAGAATGTAAGTTCATCGTTACTCTTTGAATTTTGAGATTTTGACTCCAGGAAGACATATTCGAAGTAGATGTTCATTATTCAGTAAAATGTACATAATTGAAATATATTTGCTAATGTGTTCTCATATAAAATGATCGGTACATTTTTATGACTTTTCAAATTTTATGCCTTATATGTATGTTTTATTCGAGCATGTATGTTTAAATTTATGGCGTAAACCATACATGATTCGAATCCATCATTTCTCATATTTTTAAGTCGAAATAACTAAAAGAGTAAAAATAAAAAATGGGCTAGAGCGGAGTTGTAATACATCTCATAATGGTCATCCTCTGAATCATATGCATATTCGATCACACGGTTGATGTGCTCCGGTATATTCACATCTTCTCTCCCAAACATAAACTTCCTCGCATTAACGCTATCCGCAGATACAACAAGGTTAGCGTAAGAGAGATGCACTAATCGCTTTGTTGATTGGCCAGATAACTCAAAAATACTGATCAAACCTATGTCAGCGGCCATCCACCGAATACTTAGGCTTTCAAATGCTGAAAATACAACTGGTCTAGGAGGTATTACCGACCATAACGAAAAGACTTCGTGAAACATCATCTCAAACGATAATGAACGAAATTCGCTACGACGTGTAGCCACGGGCAATGGCGACTCAGGAACCTAGGGACAGCCTCCAACGTCCAACGGTCGTGATGATCTGTCATCATCGTCGCGATGTTGTTTAACGATTCTAATTCGTTTTCCACGACCGACATGTATTTTTTGTAAAAATAAAAAATTTTCACAGAATTTCACAACAATTCAGTTTGGGTAAAAAGTAAGAAAAAAAAAAACATCACATTTATAGTTTTTTCAGGGTTCGGACGCAAGTTGCGCCGAGTGAGGGTTGTTGCGTCTGAGTGAGGGACCGAGTGAGTCGTGATGCGTCTATGTGAGACAAGTTGCGTCCGAGTAAGAGTCGATTCGTCTAATCGATCTTTCACTCGGACGCAACTTGCGTTAGAGCATGCGTCTGGAAAGTCTAAATTTTATTTTTTCAAAACTCAGGCCTGAATCGGCATATTTACCTGGAACTCAGGCCTTTTTTTCGGTTTTCACCCTAACTAAAAATATATTAAATATATACAACTTTTATAACTGTATTCATTTACATCCCCACCTCCATTATTTGATGTGCTGATTAAAGAGACTTAATGTATGCATGACATGCATCACATGCACATACTTTTCATTTCAGCAGCTACGACATTAAACGTTATCAGCTAAACCCTAAAAAAAACCCGACTTTTCATGCCCTAAGCATAGCCGCGCATCCTTGCATGTCCATTTAATTTGCCCTATAATTTTGTGCAGATGGGTAAGTGGTGTTTTAAAGGACTTTCCATGAGATGTAATTAATACATGTGTTGTGTAATTATTATAATGCAATTTATATGTCGAATAACCAATATTTAGTGTACATATTAAGCAAGAAAATACAAATTATTTGTAATTAATATGACAATTATGTCTACTTCTAGATGCCTTCAAGTCATTGATATTGTATATATTCATGTAACCAAATTCTAAGAAACTGATCATGAGTTTCGTTCTTGACGCTGCAATATTATTTATTTTAAGTTGGAAAAACATAATATTTATGTGTGATTCCTCTCTAACTTTTATAAGATAGTGCGTCTGGCTCGGGTTAATGCTCACAATTAGTTCTAAAAATCGAACTCGGTTTCATCCCAATTGTAATAGTAGTCATTTTACATCGAAATTGCTTGATTTTATTTGGAGTGCTATTTCCTTATGTTCTAGTATATTTGAAACAATATTACTCAATTTTGAACAAAACGAACCTTAAATTCAATTTATTAGTCTCTATTTTATAGTCGTTACAGGAAGAAAGTGGACTATTTTAAATTTTTTGTTCGAACTAAAGACGAAGACTAATATTCATGAGGCAACCAAACGGATAAACTGGAAAAAGTAGCTTCGAGTCGAGCACCAACCAGAAAACCAATGATTTAACGTAACAGCAGAACAAAATCATAACACAGACAATTTAAAAATTGAAAATTTTGACAAGTTCGAACAGATTAAGAAAGAAAAAAACAAGGAAGAAACTGAAAATCTGGAAATGGAAGATTGAATGATTTTGACCAAACCCATCTCTTCCTCGTCCTCTTGTACGAATTCCTATGCTTCTCCGACAGCTCTCCTTCGCATTGTTGAGCATGGATTCGATTTTGAAAAATTATATCATCAATGGCAGTGCTCTAGCGCTTTTACAAATGGTCAGATTTTTTTATGAAATAAAAATAAACCTAGAGAGAGAAAGTTTGATGTCTTTCATGGCCGGGAAGGTGGGAAGAACTGAGTGCCAGCTATGAATGCAGTAAGAGGAGCTGGATATAGAGAAGAGTCGAGCAATGCAGCAGAAAGATTATTTGTTGTTGCAGTGGGTACGGTGTCAGAGGGTCCAGTAATAAGGTTAAGTTGCCGGGCTTCATCGCCGCCGTGGAAGGAGGAGCTTTCCCCGAATCCGCCGGTGTAACGGCTTTCATGGCCTTGATCGTAGAGAATACCTTTGAAGACATGGCCGCCGATTGTCACCCCCGTTTGATATGCAAACTGTTCATCTTCATCGTCCATTCCTCGGACTTTCACGCAGCGGAAGACAGCTTGGGAATTCACCTCGGCTGGAAACTCCGTCAGCTCTAACCCTAATTTGCATAAACTCAGAGAAAAACATGTGATTATTAGTTTTAGACGACACAAAACATCAAGCTAACCTGCAAGTTATGATGAAATTCATGGGAATGAAACCCTAATCAGAAGATCCTGATTGATCTAGATTCACTGTAATCGAAACGAAGACAAGACTGAAAGTCTGAAACTCAATCGTCAGTTTTACTCACCAACAGTGGAAGTAAGGAAAAAAATGAAAAGACAAAGAAAAAGCATGTCAACGAATGAAGAACAACGATTCCTTTCGTTAGCTTATACCCGTTATCCTGAAGATTCTTCCAGATGAAGCTGAAATTCTCTCCAAAAACTCCAAAATGGGTGGGCTTTGGGTTGATTTTTTGTAAATTTATGAATGATTTTCAACTCAGGGTTTACCTGATGCGATGGATGGTAAACGAGCGCAGGCAAGAGAAGAAGAGGCCACGTTCAATTCATTGAGCCTTTTCGTATTCTCAACGGACCTCGACTGCGACGGCGCTTGCGACGGTCCTTGCGACGGCTGATTATGCAACGCCGCCAGCTGCTGCTGCCTCTCCCGTCGTCTGGCGGCCGGAAGCCAAGTACTCTTAACGTGGGTTTGACATTGAAAACCCCTGCTTTTACAGCAAGTTCTACACCTCAAATAAGCACAGTCTTTCTTGGATTGATTGCCACAGTCTTGGCAATTCATCCCTCCACCTCCTCCTCCGACACCGCCACCCCCTGATCTTGATAAATCATGATCATAGACGTTCATGAAGTTTCTTTGGCTGGGACCTACTCCGAAAGACAGGTAGTTGCTCGTGTTTTGCTGATTGTACTGAGGCCATATTTCAAAACCCTTGTTGTAGATCTCTTCCTGTCTGTACAAGTATAGGTTTTGTGCTCTCTGGTCTTCTTCTTCTTCTCCGTCTTCCTTTTCTTTGTTTCGTAGATCTTGATCTCTCCCGCCTAGATGGAAAAAGCCAGCCATTTTTCCGACCTTATGTCTGAATTCAAGATCAGTTTGGAGTAAAAATCCATATCAGTAAGTTTCTATCCAGATTGTAGAAACAGAATCTCTCAAACAAGACGAAGCTTTCGATCTAGGGTTTCGCAGCTTTTGTGAAAAGAAAAAAAGATTTTGGTTGCTGTACAAAACACGAAGCTCTTCGATGCAATAATAATGGCACAGATTAGGAGCTCTGCAACGCCGCAATGGCAACTGCACCATCACTCCCCCTCCTGCCTAAAATTAGCTCATCGAGCCATAATTCAACTCACCCTGCAAACTCTCTCTCTCTAGAAAAACACGCTTTCTCTCTCTAAAACCTAGCCTACTTTCTCTGTCTACCCCCGTATTACACAAAACACACAACTGGGTGTCTCCTTATTTAGGTGTTGAGAGGAGAGCCGGGGAAATCTACTAGTGGGTTCTTCTCTTCCAGTTGTCTTTCAGTCATCTCAGCAAGATGAAATCAGGGTTTACCTTTTTCCAATCAACGGCTTATAAAAAGCCACGTGTTCAGATCGGCTTTTGGTTATTCGTCCTTTCACCGTTAAACACGCAAGTACCTTTTTCTGACGGTCATTGAAAACGACGCTGTTTTAACCTCGTTTTTATTACTGACCAAGCAATCTATCTACCAAAGAGCACTGTCTTCTTAATTTATCGGGATTACATTTCCTTTTTCCTTTTGTTTTAGCGTTTCGTGTTTGGTCTAAGACAAGTCATAAGTTCCACATAATATCAACTTTGTTGCTTCTTATTTGAAACATTATGATCATCGACATATGTTTGTTTGAAAATAACTCTAGACAATTGATAATTAATAATTATATTTCCATTTCGAGAAAACCCTTTTGAGATAAAAGTAGAATTTCACATTTTTGGTGATGTCGGTTAATGTTTCTATAATATTGTCTACTTTGAGTCGTAGTCTTCACAGACTTATTTTTAAAGTTACAGCTCAAAACGTATTGTACTAGATTGGATATGAAACTCTACTTATATACAAGGTAAATTTTAATAGATCAAACACTCACAAATCAACAATATATTAGGTCGTAATTACTCTCACGGGATGAGTCGCCACAATTTTAATTGTAGCACAAGTGAGCAAATCTTGAAGAGATTTGTAAGTCAAATGTTCGAACCAAATGTTAGCGAATGTGGGATATATGCAAGAAACTAAGACTAAAAATTTCGCTCGAATAAAAACGACAAAAATGACGTCAAAGATCATGCAGAAATAACTTGCATGTCGTACAAGATTTATGGAACTACAACTAATGTAATCATAATTTCGGATGCCCAGTTTTTTAAAAAATAGTAATGTTTGGTTTATTCTTTTATTGTACATTCGTAAAAATATCTGTCTGCATATCATATCTTTTAAAGTACGAAGAAAACCGTAAGAGAAACATGAGAGAAAAAGGGTTATGTGGGTAAAATTAGTTCTTTATATGTGTAAGTATTTTGTAGTAAAATAGCGTACGAAGTTTTTGCGATTTTTCACAATGCGTATTGTCACGTAAATTTCTAGATTGTTATTATAAAAACAATCCATCGAAACAAGTGAAATTAAACCAAAATCAAACGATAGGAGTTTGAAGTTGTAACATGAATAGAAATAAATATGCACAAGAATTCGACTTATGGGGTTTCGTTTTCAGCTCTGTTTCAACAGCACTTTCCTCACTAATCCATCAAAAACTTTAAGCCAAGTACCCAAAATTCCAGAGAAAAGAAAAGAAGCAAACTACGGGAGAAGAGAAATAGAGGTGGAATGTGAATAGATCTTGTATTTTAGACGAAGAAGTCGAGCAAAAAATAGAACAAATATTGAAAGCAAAAATACGGCCATATTAAATATTGGAATTATTATCTCACTGTAAATGTACGGATGCTTGTGTTAATTTAATTGAATTTGGTTAACATTTATTAGGGGCCCAAGGCAAGAACAAACCAAGTTCGACTGCTTTACGCCTGTTACTTTCTCTTATTTTATTAAAGGGTGCATGAATTACGTCCATAAATCTTTTGCATTCATCACCTTCTTATTAGGGATGGGCACAGACCGATCTGACCTGATTTTATTTTAAAATAAAATCAAAACCAGAATTCACAGTTCTAGATTTTTGAAACCAGTACTGGAATCAACGGTTCCAGTTTCGATTTCACGGTTTTTTACACCTAAAAACCGGTACCGGCCCATAAATCATAATTTTTTTAAAATTAGAATCACGACCGGATTAAAACCGACAATTTTGATCCGATTTTTCCTACCCCTACTTCTTACTAGTTTGATTCAATTTTCTACCCAGGTTTTAACATTACGAAAGTACGATTACTGAAAAACTATCCCGATGTGTTGCAAGGTTCATTTCCATTGCACTGTCAATGAGAAATCGCATAAGATCGAGAATCGTAGGTTCAACATGATCCCATTTTCGATAAACTAGGATCAATTAATCCCCGAAAAATGAGAAGAATCGAGGATCTTAATCGAAGGTGTTTATTTGAATTTGGATTGGGATGGGGGACATGGTTAATAAATTTGTGTAGAATTATGACTTTTGAAGGGTAGGGTTCTTAGCATTGGGGCCACCTGCAGCTTTGACCAGCCCAGTCATGCCAAACTATTAGATGCTCTCCAATTCCCCCTAATTTTAAAGTTGAAATTTCTATTTTTATTTTTCAATCGCCATATAATAAATAAACAATTATAATTCGATGAAATTTAATACCGATACTGTAATTTCCACCCTAATCCTAGTATGTCTTGACTTATCAAGAATTCATTTTGTTTTTAGAACAATAGTTGTAGCGACTTCTATATCTTACACACAAATTCAGTAAATACGATTATTGATGGATAAGTATAGGGGTTAACTCTATTATAACTTCTCTATATTAATACAAATGAATCAACGAGACACGACCGTCTTAAACAATCAAAATATACCCATTTCTCAAATTTAGGGAAAACTCAAAACCCAACTCCTATTTTAGCTGTTTTCATAGTCCAATCTTTATGACGTGGACAAGGGTCATAGAGAGAGAGAGAGAGAGTCAAAAAGCTTTGAGAGAAGATTCATGGCTAGAACAATGATGGAGGGGAGGGGGCGTATTTCTCAAAATCTCGAGACATGAGCCATGTTCAAGCAGGACAAAATGCTCTCTACAAAAACACTAATCACTCCCTCTTCAATCATCAACGCTAATACAAAATCTCTATAACTCATCTTTCCAATTGACCAATCGTCAAATCGAGTAGAAAGAGCAATTCACCTTTCAAAGGTGGGCTACAGGATTGGTCAAATCACCTGAATAATTGAAGACACATGACGAGCTCTATGAAAATTATAGACAAAAGATGGATCAAATGGCACAAACAAAGAGACATAAAAGCTTCGCTATTTGATGCTATTAACCAATAGAGAAAGTATATATTGGAAAGGAAAAAGAGGAAATGCATGTGAGGGGCATGAAGAGGAGTAAATTCAGTAGACTAGGGAGGTGTCGGATGAGTAGGCAGGTAGGGTCGACTTTCACTTTTAGGCATATTATTGTTGCAGTCTGGCCGTCAAGCAACGTCATTCTGTCTCACAAAAAGGTCACAATTTTCTAGGGGAGGCGGACCAAAAAGGACCCATGACTTCCAGAACTAGGCAACAGGCATCAAAACAAACTACACCATAATTATGTTCCTTTCTCAGCCACTGTTCCTCGAGGAAATTTCTGGGTAGATTCGAACACATGCATACATACGCATGGCTATAGTTTAAGAGGCTCATGAACTTCAGATGACTAGTGTTTTAGGATTTGAAACAGACAGCCATTCACTAATTTTAGGATGTAAATCAAGTACCTTAATGGATGTTTTAGGAAGAGTAACATAGGAATGTGATAGAACCTACCTTGAGGTACACATTGCAGGCGTAACAAACTCATTCAGGAGCTTCGCCGGGAGGAGAATGATATTTAAAATGCAAACTAAATCTTCAAATGAAACTCTGATCAAATCAGGACCTGAATATTTTTTTACCATATAAATCTCAAATACTGGGGTAATCAAATGAGAACCTGCTTTCTGAATGTGAAACTGAAGTAAACAGATTTTTTTCAGTTTTGTTTAATTTTATACAGTTTGGGATGTGGACTAGATTTTCAGGCACCCGTAGGTGGTTTATCCAGACAATTTTTTAAACAAGATCTATTTATAGTACAAAATTGGAGATCCTATAACAGAACATAATTCGAGATCCTATCAGTAGAAGGGTGATTAAATATTCTGTTTGTTGTTTGAATGGGAGTATGGGGTATGGTAGGCTTATCTGGTTAATTTCAGACAATTGGGAGAATTCAACGACCTCTATAACTGTCTGCCCTAGATCTTTCCTAGCTGATTTTCCCTAAAATAAATTGCACATAGTTTGTGCAAAGGAGATCCTATCAGAATACAACCATCCTTGCAAAATGTTTAATAGCATCAAAGAGCTAGACATGAGAAAAGTCGCCACCTACTATATATTAGCCTACATGCTAAGCTTGCACATCTAAGAAACAGCAGAAAATTTTACGACAAATGAAACATTAATAATTTTTTAGAAAAATAATAGATAAGCAGGGACAAAATGTTCTCGCAGTTTATTATATTCAATAAAAACCAACTAGAATTCTGATAGAAAGTAGGAAGAAGAGACTGGGAAAATGTAAGCAAAAATATAACATGAAAGCCAACCTTTTTGCGTTCAAAATGCAAGCACTCACCAGCAATGTCGATATGACTAGCATAAGAAATGTCCATCCTCAGGGCTGAAAAGAATTGCTCTGCTAATGCACACGCTAATCATCTTATTTGGGAAGGAGAACACAGCAAACCAGAAGCATCAGATCCAATCACTGCAAGATCACAAACGGCACAAAGCTGACCTTCTTGGGCAGGAACAAACCGAGCACTGCAATATGGGCAAGAAGAATCCTTCTGTCCTCGATAGATGGGAACGTATGTCGCTCCACAAACAACAAAAGGATTTCTAAAGTCATAATTCAGTTGTGATTTGTCTTTCATGCTCTTTTCAGCAGCTTGAAGAACTTGCCTAGCCGTTTTTGCTTGGTTTTCGATTGTGGGGTTAGTATCCAAGAAACGCCTGGCGAAATTAGAAGCAGTACTGAGATTACCAGCCTTGTAACAGACAATCATGGCACTAAATAATGCGAGTCTTAAGTGGGGTGTTTGAAGCTTGCAATGGGTAAAGTAGGCTGCTAGCTCTTGCTGGCGAATTTGATTGTCTTTCATTTCCTTTCTCTTAAGCTCCATTTTCAAGCCCAGAACATACTCTTTCACAATAACAATAAGTTCCTTCACCTCATCAACTTCTCTTCTAGACTCCACAACAATAAGAGGAATTGTATGTAGAATGTTCAAGAAAGTTTGTAAAGCCTCAGTAAATTTGCCAGCGGTTGTGGCTTTGTACCCAGTCTTCAACTTCTCTTCAAGTTGAGAGAATTGATAAACAAGAGCAGGTGGATTCCTCACATTTGGGCTAGCTGATTCACTCCACCCTCTCTCAACAGCCACTGAGATCACTGGAGCTGAAGAGAGGGTCCTTAAATAACTATGGCTTCCCATGTGCAAGTCAATAAACAATGCTTTTAAAGGACCGAAGTTTCTCACACCCAGTTGCCTATTCAATAATCGCATGGCAGTGTCGAAATTACCAGCTGCAACATGTTCAGCGGCAAGAGATGACTTTTGAATCCAAATTTGACTCACTGGCATACCAGGATTTGGAGCAACAAAAACTGAAGATCGAGAATCACTGTAGTTCTTAGGAGTATCAAGCTCAGTAGGAAGGTCGAGATCTTCAAGATCCCATCCACCCTCGTCATTATCTTCATGCACTACTCCATCCTCAAGAGCTACACCAATGTCCCCATTGGCTGTGTTTTCCACATCAACAATGTCCAAATCCTCTCCCCAATCACCATCTGCAGCCTCTTCATATTCTTCCTCTGCATTTCTGCCAATGTTATCCAGCCCACCCTCAAAGATCCCTTTCATCACCCTCAATAAAGGCCAATCTCCACCGCATATGATTGGACTTGGAGGAATCAAAAGAGACGGGGATTTTCCCTCTGGAATAATGGGGACATTATCTCCTAAATCAGCTTTCAGTCGTTCGGCAATATCATGGAAACCATGAACCGAAGCTGTGATGTATGCCAGGGGCAAATGGCCAACATTCTCAAGTATCTTAATCCGCTCCTTGATATCCCCCAAATACAGAGCATTGTGGAACTGACCCATTACATCATTTTTCACTTCAGCAATTTTTAGCATTTTGGATAGCTTATCTGAATTCCCAGTTACAAGATAAAGGAATGATAGTCTCTCAAAGTTCTTTGTCCTTTGATATGCATATTCTACAATACCTGCATTACCTTGGCGTAGTGCCTCCACCCCTAATCGATACCAATGGTCTTTCTCATCAATTTCTTTAGCAGAAGCAACAGCAATTTGGATATTACCACTCTCTAAAGCCAAGTTGAATCGAGTTCTTTCATCCTTAACAAAATGAAGGGCAACCTCGGGGAAACCTTTTTGCTGCAGATACGCAATTACAGCCTGCCCACACAGCTCAGAACTCCTAATCATGCTCATAACATTATCATACCTCTTTCTCAAAAGGGATAGCTTGAAAACATACTCTGTTGGATCAATTACAATCCCACGGTTTTTCCCATCTCTATCTAAACAGTTAATAGTATTACCGGAAATTTTTGTTATATAGACTGGAACATCAAGGGTCTTGATAATTCCACTGTCTCCGTTTGGAAGACAGTATTTGATGTGATTCAGGGTAGTGTATATGAATACACCATTATCATCCCAAGCTCCACTCTTTACGCGAATTGTTTCATGGAGAGTGCACTGGTGCACTAATTTCTTATTGGCTATTACGATAGAATGTTTTCCCAGCAGAGCAACGGTATCCATATCATTTGACCAAACTACATACTTAAAAACAGCAGCTTGGAGCTCTCCTAGAACAATGCGTTGCTGTAGATCAAAGATGAACACCCTGTCCTCTGCTCGGCAAAGCAAGTTTCCAGTTCCAGCATAGAATATTGCATCAACGACAGATGGGAGCACACTCTTTTTGACAAGCTCGTTCTTTATATTTTTAACTACCACTTGATTGCTGCTCTTTTCAAGAACTGCAAACCTATTTCTAGCAACAAAAACTGCAGAACATCCACTGCCTCTTTTTGGATCTGAAACAGTTTCACCCCTGCCAAAACTATCTTTAGGTATAAAATATAATTCATACGAACCTCCATCCACATCTGAACTGACCAGAACAGCAGATTCTGTAGGACTGTAAGAAAGGGTTCTTGCACCTTGATTTAAGGTAGATGATCCAGGTCTTCGAATAGGGATCACCTGAGTATCCTTCTGAGTAGAAAACTCAAAGAGGCGCAGAAAACGATCTTTGACATAGTAGAGTGAGTCTCCACTCACAGAGAAAGCAGGACGTTCTCTCTCCAATTTGAACACAATCATGCCACTATCATGACCAGCAGCAAGAAGGTTCATTTCAGGATGAGCTGCAAGAATCCAAAATCTGTCATGTTCCCTACGAAAAGTCTGAATGCCAGTGCGCTTGGTAGCATCCCACACACGAATACTCCTATCCTCCGAATTAGATACTATAATATCTTGCCTTGCGTGAAATAGAGAACATGAAACATTATTTGTATGTCCCCTTAGAGTGTCTACTTCCCACGCCTTGGTATCTGCAATGAGGAAAATTAGCTAAAAACCATTTTGCATAAAAAAATTTCAAAAAGTAATCGAAAATGACCACGAGCAGTGCTGAACAAAAAGTGAACATATAGCTACCAATAGATGTAGAGTTCTTTGAATCGGTAAAAAAACTTACCATTCATTCGCCAAAGTTTCACTTGTCTATCATCTGCTCCTGATACAATAAGAGGAAGACTGGGATGGAACGAAGCCCAATTGACCCCTCGGTCATGTCCTTCCAAGACATATTTCACCATTGTATCAACACCACCAAAGAAATCTGAGTTCATCTGAGTCAACCGTGTGATGTCATCGGCAGGTGTAACAGTTTTTTTTCTGAGTGCACCAATATCCCAAACGCGTACAGTCTGATCCAAGGATGCAGAAACAACCAAGTCCTCCTTTGGGTGGAATGAGGCACACATGACATAGTGGTTGTGTCCAGTAAGAACAGAGATGCAAGTCCTGGATTGCCAGTTCCAGATTCTGATAGTTTGGTCATCACTAGCACTAACAATCCAAGGGTATTCATGATGGAATTGAACAGTACGAATGTAGTCAAGATGTCCAAGAAGAGTGAACAGACACCTATGTAGCTTGTAATTCCATACCTTTATCTTGTAATCATCACCTGACAGTGAGGGAGGAGAAATAAAAATAGAATCACTAACTACAGAGTCCTAGGCTGAAATAAATAACTAGGCAAATTTTTCATTAGCCTAACCTAAAGTTTGGAAGCCCTATCAACAATGAATCATAAGATAGTTGGATTTTTATCATTAAACTAAATTCTAGAATAAAATAAAGGAAGAGCAATAAAAAGACATTCAACTCCTCAAACATATACAAAAGGTTATCCATTCACTGACCCTTACCTGTAAAATAAAGTAAAATTTTAAATGCCTATCAAACTCCCTGTCATAAAGAATTATACAATTCTCTTGTCCACAAAAATCCAAAAGACGATGATAAACGATACTAACCAAGTCACCCTTCCTTTTTCTCCGCATTCAACAACTTCAACTCAACAAAAAGCAATACAAATGATATTTATTCATAGTTCAACTGCTAACAGGACATTAAAGTTTTTCTTTAACTTGAAATTCTTTATCACAGCATAAAGATGGAAAATGTGAAAAAAAAATGATTAATTATGAGGAAATTTTTATACCTCCAGAAACAAAAAGAGGCTGAGAGTTATGGAAATGGACACCACGGACTGGGCCATCATGCTCATCAAATCGATCAATGAGAGTCCCCATCCTGTAATCCCATAGCTGAATCACACCGCTGTGCAGACTTGCCAAGATCCAAGGCCTCTTGCTATGGAAGCTCAGTCCCTTCACTCTATTACTCTTAGTCTCAAATTTCGTCAGCATGGTTCCAGTTCACTATCCAGGATCCAAATGTAGCTGAAATGTAAACATTAACCAAACTAACTTTGATAAACCGCGGAACCATAAATAGCCTACTTTATGATTAATTTGTCAACGCCGAGCTCAATTCCCCAGCACAACAAAAGAAATATATTAGAATCAATGAATCTCAGAATTACCCATTCTAGTGATCAGATTTCGTTGAATTAAGCAATCATTTTAGTCTAGTTTGACTCGATTTACCATAACTAACGCTAAAACATTAGTTTGGTTTCATTTTCTATCTCCGTATGCTCGACAATCACATGGAAAGGACGATCCACATACAAAAACCTAATTCTACGAATCGAGCATCCAAATCCAGGAGAATATCTCTTCAAAATCAGTGAATAGATAGACCATAGAAAGATAATACCTTGGATCTGAGAACGTAATTAGTTTAGCAAAATCAATACTCGTCGGCGATGGAAAGAACAAAAGATTGAGATCTGAAAGGCAACAGAGTGAAATCGGAAGGAGAACAGAGTGAAAAAAGAGAGAAAATATTCAGAGAGAGAAAGAGACGTTCACCTTCGTAGATCTGCGATCTGCCTATCTCCGAGTAAGAGAGAACGTTTTCTATGATGGGCTCCTCTTCTTGCTCACCTGTAATTTTCTGATATTAATGCGTCTAATAATAATATTTAAAATTTCATTTTTAACATTCCTCGAATTTCAATTTGTTTTTAAATAATAAAATATTCTAGTCAATATTTATATAAGAGTGGCAGACCCGCGATTCGGACATAAATGTGTGGGTCGGGCCGGATGATGCCCATTTTGGAAGGAATTTGAACCGGTTTCCTAACCTTACAAAAACTGTGATTACGGTTCGGTCGCGATTTTAAGGTTGAAAATTGTATATCTCAAACTAAGGAACCGGCTCAAAAGCACGACCCTACTATAATAAGAACTAATTTTAATTTTTTATAAATTGAAATTAAAGTAATAATAAATCCTAGAACATGATTCAATCTTGGTCGGTTCTCGAGCTCAACATTAGCAACCCTACTTTTGAAATTTTGGAATCGAGGGTCCATGGGTCAGTTCAGAACTAGCGTGGAACTAGACTGAGCGAACCGGAGCTCGCTCCTGCTCAAACAATCTTATTATTACTATTTAGCCCTTTGCTTTAAATTAATTTGTTATTTTGATTCTTATCTTCATATATGATATTTCCATTTAAATAACTTTGAGAAATACAATACCAAGAAAAAGAATTTTCTTGAACCTTCCTGAAAATTTTATGAGATAGTAATAACAAATAAGTCTATCTGAATCGATACGGCACTAACGAATTTAACCGTAAATTCTTGGATTGATGGATCAGAAACTATGCACATGTACTATTGTAGCCAAAAGGCAAAATCTCTTGCCTCTAGGGCCCCCACACCCCGGGTCTACAGTTTGTGAGAGGGTTAAATCACAGTGACTCAGCGGCCTAAAAATATGAGGCTTTTACCTGATATCACAAGGAGCTACCCCAACATTGAGGGTAACAACTCCCACACTATGCACATGTATTCTGATTCGCAGACCGATGACGATTCCATTCTCCCAATCATGGGAGATGTAGATGAAAACATGTAAGTGTCTTTTGGGTACCTACGGCACCGCTAGATTTGGCCACGGACCGACACAATCTGATTTTATCTTAAAATAAAATTTGAATCATAATTTACTATTTCGATGTTAATTTAGTTTTATTTTATATTTAAAAAATTAAAATATAACAATAAATATATATATTTTATTATATTTGAGTCTAATTTTAAATAATTATTAGAGTTTATAACTAATTTTAAGATTTATATCGGTTTTATTAGTTTAAATTGAATTTTACTTGATTTTAGAACATTTTTTACCTACGATCTTAGTTTCACACGATCTTTTATTCATAAAGACCGACATTGACCCATAAATCATAATCTTTTAAAAATTAAAACTAAGACAAAATTAAAATCAACAGTTCTAATTTAATTTAAGATTTTGATCAAGTTTTGAGCACGTCAAGACACTATTCTCTCTACAACCTTCAGAATTGACTAGAGGCCAAAACGTCTTCAACATATCAGAAGTATCAAATATAAAAGCTAACAGAGGGTGGATAGTAGACGTGCCCTTCATCTTCTGGCCTCAAGAGATCCAGGCCATTTTGGTAAAAAAAAAAAAACAGCTTCATATTCCTCCCAATCTAACCATCCATTTGGTCAAGTTCCTACATCTGTAAACTAGTTTTGGTTTGCACCTGGGTGGGTCAAGTTTGATCTTTTTATTAACTTAACAACTTTGTCACTTGGTTTCTTTGGTAGTTATTGTCATTAGTCGTTTGATTTACTATTCTTATCATATTTTTTTATAAAATTTATTGATATAATTGAGTAAATTCAAATATTTTTAATAAATAAAAATAAAAATAATTATTTATTATTTAAATTGATATAATCATGCAAATACTTCGTATATATATTAAGAGGATAAAGAAAATACAATGGTTTGCTTACCTCACAGGGGTGTAAGCGTCATTTCCCCTCAGTTTCAGTTGGGAAAGGCGGTTTCAATTCAACGGTCGGTTGAGAGAGGACGATGTCGTTCATTCTCGTTCGTTTACTGCTCATTCGTTTCTTCGTCTTCCCTCATTTTCTGCTGAGCCGACGAGGGAAGAGACAGGGGAAGACGGATAGAGATTGTACCTGAGACGCTCCTCCATCCGCCTTCTCTCCAACTTTCCGGTGACTTTTCTTTTCCATCTTCCGACATTTCATTCCGCAATTGTACATTCTCGCGCTTACTAACTTCTTTCTTTTGCAACATTTTATTTTGAGCTACTGCATGTGAAATTTCTTAGCGAGGTTTTGTTTCTGGATTGACATTTCCGTCTCTTAGGATTCACGTAACCGAATCTGGTTTAGAGTTTACGATCTGCGCTAAGATGATGCTTCTCTTCTGATACAATCAGAACATTGCTCTGTTTTTCAGTATTTGGAACAATTTCTGAAAAATCCTGGTTTCAAGTTGAGTTTGGAGGGAGAAGCATGGAGGTGATGGTTGTGGGAGAGGTAACAGGCTTCGAGGAGAAAATTCTTGTTTCGGTTAGGTTGAGACCTTTGAATGAGAAAGAGCTTTTGAGGAACGATGTTTCCGATTGGGAATGCATCGACAAATGTTCCATCGTCTTCAAGAATAATTTGCCTGATCGAGCCATGTCTCCAACGGCCTACGTGTATGGTAAGAAAAAGTTTACAGATTCATTTCTCAGTAGTTTAATCTCTCTAATGAGTATTTTCATTTATCCCATTTGAACTCCATCTTCATTATTATCAAATTCAACGATATGAACTCATGTCTGCCGGCCTCCTTCTATGTGTTTCTTCACTGTGCACAGACAGGGTATTTGGCTGTGACTGTTCAACGAAGAAAGTCTATGAAGAAGGAGCCAAAGAAGTGGCCCTTTCAGTTGTCTCAGGAATAAACTGTAAGCAATCTGATTCTTACTTTTCTTTTTTCTTTTTTTTTTCCTTCTTCTGGATGAAACTATTTCTTCGAATATGACAAAACATATACATTTTTCCAGCCACGATTTTTGCATATGGTCAAACTAGCAGTGGAAAGACATACACCATTAGTGGAATTACTGAACTTTCTGTAGCAGATATCTACAAGCATATAGAAACGGTAAGTAATAAAGTTTTTATATCGTGAAATTTTATAGCTCGAACTTAATGTTTGTTTCATTATTTTAGCATACCGAAAGAGAATTTGTGCTCAAGTTTTCTGCCATTGAGATCTACAATGAAGCTGTCAGAGACCTCCTAGCTTTAGAGGGTGCTCCACTCAGACTTCTGGATGATCCAGAGGTTAGCATCAGTTCGTCTTTTTATTAGCATTATGAAACTTCCTTAATTGTATTCCGTTGTTTGTAACAGAAAGGTACTACCGTGGAGAAACTTACAGAGGAGACTTTGCGGGATTTGGGTCATCTGCAAGAGCTACTTGCGATATGTGAAGGTGACTCCATTTCAGCTCTTCTTTTAGCAGTGCGATCAGTTGTTACTGACATTCCATATATATTGTTGTAGCCCACAGAACGATAGGAGAGACCTCTCTGAACGAAGCTAGCTCCAGATCCCACCAAATTCTGCGACTGGTATGCACTGCAACTTACAAGCTGTTATTTTTTTCATTTTCAATAGAAAAAACTACAGTTTATTTCTCCCTTAACGAGTAACAAAATATGCAGATGGTTGAAAGTTCTGCTCGTGAATATTTGGGTTCACATAAATCAAGCATTCTCGTAGCTACTGTGGTAGGATTTGATGAACTCCTTTGGATGGTATTATGGAGAATAAGTAATAAAATTAATTTATATTTTTTTACCAGAATTTTGTTGATCTTGCGGGAAGTGAGCGTGCTTCTCAGGCAATGTCTGCGGGAGCAAGACTAAAAGAAGGCTGCCACATTAATCGCAGTTTGCTGACTTTGGGCACCGTCATACGCAAATTAAGGTTGATTTATGTCTATCGCTTCGTTTTGAATGTGCATTTGATTTGCTTTTATTAAGATTATTTGGTGATTCCTGAATGGCTTCTAAGATCTTCTTGTTGTACTATAAAGAAACAGGATGTTAAACAAAGATTGGATCATGGAAATTTGAAACTAAACTATCTCTGCTCAACACAAATTTCACATGAAGGTTTATCCAACTACCTCAAAACGAATATAGAACATCAAACTCAACAATTTTCATTGACAACATTAACCAATCACCGGAACTCAAACATCCAGTCTTTATTTGACATTCAACTTCTTTATGACTCCACTAGAAAATCTTTCTCGTAGTCATCTTCTCTTCCAACAACTTCACAAGACATCATCAATTGTTTTTCTTCTCATTAGCTCTTTCAGTTTTATCATGCTACCGCCACTATGTTTTAATGTGTCTATTTATATTATAACTTAACAAAGTTTTATCACGATTCTTAATTTTATTTTCCTCTTCAAACTCTGAACATTATCACTTGAATTGTTTTTTGCTCTCTTACTTTACCATGAACAACTAGTCGCAACCATTGTTTGCAACTCAACAACAATTTATAGAATCACGTCAATACTTTTCAAATATTGGACACGAACCAACCCATCTCATCTAAAATTCAAATGACATTGAATCTTAATGTTTACATCAAATCCTTGTTACAAATAGATAGCTGCAAAGAAGAGTTGTAGTATTTGAAAAACAAAGAAAAACAAGAGAGTCAGATATAGAGAAATATACAGGGAATTATTCTGTCAGAGAGGTAAAAAAACGTACAAGTGAAATTTGGTGAAATATTTTTGTGCATGATTTATTAGGTATTTTCTACAATTATAATCTAAAAAAATACTGCCATCAGTAATCTTATTTTTCACAGCAAATTCTTTACAGAATTTCTTTTATTTAGGCTGAATGCTTATGCATTTATCCATTATATTTAAGAATACTCCTAGACATTTTAGCAAGTATCTGCTGTCATTTTTACACAGACCATTATCTAACATTGTTCTTGATTGACATTCTGGCATGGAAAATGCAGTAAAGGAAGAAATGAGCACGTACCTTACAGAGATTCAAAGCTAACGCGCATACTGCAGAATTCATTAGGTGGGAATTCAAGAACCGCCATCATCTGCACAATGAGTCCTGCACGTTGCCATGTTGAGCAATCAAGAAACACACTCTTGTTTGCTAGCTGTGCGAAGGAGGTGACTACTAATGCACAAGTTAACCTGGTTGTCTCAGACAAGGCGCTGGTCAAGCAGTTACAGAGGGAACTGGCCAGACTGGAAGCTGAGCTGAAGAGCTTAAGATCAACCAATATCACTGCTAATTCTGCTGTTTTACTGAAAGAGAAAGAGCTCTTGATTGAGCAGGTAACATAATTATCTTGTACAACTTTTGTCGAATCAAATCACAACTTCATATCCATCTCAAACGATTCATATTTTGCTATATAATTGATCTTATCATGTCTGAATCTCTACAGATGGATAAGGAGATAAAGGAATTGACCTGGCAACGCGACCATGCTCAATATTCAGTAAAAAATGTTATGCAATCAAGCGAAAACCTGGCATTTTCAAAATTCGACAAAAGATCAGATTTAATATTGCCAGATCCAGTCGAATCGCACCATAATGATATCAAAGAATGCCACACATTCAAGAATTACAACAGAAACAGAATATTGAATTCCCTCGAGTTTGACCCACCGCTTTCCTCAAGCCCGGAAGATAACTCTCTCCTCGATGACAGCACTCCAAAGTTTGTCGGACTCGATCCTTGTCAGGGCTGGGAAGAAATTGCTCAAAGAGTGGAAGCAGAGACAGAGGAAGTATGCAAGGAAGTTCGATGCATCGAATCAGGAGAATCAGAACAGGAAATGAAGTCTGAAGCAGATCAAATTTCATGCAACTTTGAAGAGAATGAAATGAAATTTTCCACGGCGGATTGTACTGATATGAAATTGAATACTTCTAACGAGGAAGAAAATCATCATGATTTGAGATATGAAGTTCAAGGCATGCATCGGATAGTTAATTGCTTTGGAAACCTCTGTCCATCTGAGCAATCTTCGTGCTCCTCTGCTATGTCTAGCACTCACAGCTCAACGTTGACCAGAAGCAGAAGCTGCAGAGCTATTCTCATTTCTATTCCATCTTCTCTCTGGTTGGACAAGACAGAGCATCATAAGACCCCATCCCCAGCAGCATTTGAAAAGGACCTTTTTGAAAATTTAGATCGCAATGAAGGGTCGGTCTGTGAAACAAAGTATGATTTCAGCAGAGAAATACTGGAAAAGGAAGATTCCCATGCATCTTTTAAAGATCATTCTACAGACGCACAGATTGTCTCAGATTTATCTGAAGAAGATACTGCAAGTGCTGTAGATTTTGTTACAGGACCGAAGGAGAAGTCCAAACGTCAATTCAAGAGCCAATCTTGCTGTAATCTGGTAACATAAAGCCTCTTTTTTCTCTCTCTACTCTCTCTATCTATCTAAATACCGTCATGTTTCGTTAGGAATATGAAAAACAGCCTAAGATTGGAGAGACGGGGGAGACCATCAAAGAGCTCGAGCATGAAAAAATGGCGACGGTGGAATCAAATTCAGAATTCCAAGTCGAATTCGAGAGGCAGCAGAGACAAATAATAGAGCTATGGGACAAATGCAACGTGCCATTGGTCCACAGAACCTATTTCTTCCTTCTCTTCAAGGGCGAACCTTCAGACTCTGTCTACATCGAGGTCGAGCTCCGAAGGCTATCCTTCATCAGCAACGCATTTGAGCGCGGAACCAACGTCACAAAAGACAATTACACTCTGTCCCAAGCTTCAAGGTAAGGCCTTTCCCTCTCATTCTAGACCAAATCATTTCTAGTCTCGTGAATTTAAGCGTTTGAAAACAGCGTAAAATCCCTGAACCGGGAGAGAGAAATGTTGAGCAAGAGAATGCAGAAGAAATACCCAAGAAAGGAAAGGGAGGGGTTGTACCAGAAATGGGGAATCGGGTTGAAGACGAAGCAGAGAAGCCTGCAAGTTGCTCGGCGGCTATGGTCGAACCCAAAGGACATGGAGAACGCAAGGGAGAGTGCTGCAGTGGTGGCTAAGTTGGTTGGGTTAGTTGAACCGGGCGAGCCAGCACCCAGAGAGATATTTGGGCTAAGCCTGTTACCTCGAACCACCAGGCAAAGATCCTTTATCTGGTAAGGGGTTTCTATTGATCAACTAGCCAATCTGCGTCTGAATAAATTAAAAAATGACCTTCTACAATGTGAGATTATGAGAGGATACGATACGTAGTATTCTTCAAAAATAAAGTTATTATTGCAATAAGAAGTTAAGAACAGTAGATGGAATGGAAGATTAGACTAAACTAATATAATTAACCAAATGATAACAAAGAAATAAATTAAAAAAAAAGAAGATAAATGCAGCCAACGAGTTCGATATGAGAAAGAAAGCCAAGCAGGCTGTTAGAGGAGTGTGCCAAATCTTACGGATGAGCAAAACTAGACGGGAAGAAAATTCTAAAATGCAGCCAATGAGTTCGATGAATGTGTTTTTGGTTTTAATTTTTAAAAATTATGATTTATGGGTCAGTGTTAGTTTGAGTAAAAAATTGTGAAACCAAAATTAAAACTGTGAATTAAAAAAATTATAAAATTGAATAAATTTTGACCTAAATCTTATTAAAATTATATATAAATACTAAAATTAATTATAAATCTGTCAAATTATTTAAAATTTAAATTAAATATAATATAATAATATATTTTATTGTTATATTTTAATTTTTTTTAATAAAATAAAATCGGGTTAAAACCGAAATGACATCAAAACTATTAATTCTAATTCCGATTCAAAAAATCAAAAATCATTTATTTTAATTTTAATTATATTTTAAGATAAAATTAGAATAGTGCTAATTCTATTGCTAATTCATAAATTACGATTCTAGCCCTACAGAAAACCGGAGAGAGAAGGGAAACTCAAATGTTAGAGAGAGAGAGAGCAAATGGTATCGTCTCTGTTGAACATTTTCCCAGGCCATTTTTGCTAACCTACGCGCAACCATTGAACCCCACTAAACTACCTTATCATCCTCTTCTTCTCTCTCTCTCTCAAACCCTGCCATTTTTCCATTTTCATTTCAATGGCAACGGTTACTTTCTTCTTCTTCCATCTTCTCCTCTTCACAGCCTCCACGTTTGCGCAGCGTAGCGCCGAAACGACCGCCGAGATCCGAGCATTGCTGTCCTTCAAGGCCAACCTCCAAGATCCTCTTGGCGCTCTGGACGGTTGGGATTTGTCCACAGCGTCTGCACCTTGTAACTGGCGAGGTATACTTTGTTTTAACTTCCGAGTTCGTGAACTTCACTTGCCTCGTCTCCAACTAGCTGGACGACTCAGCGATCAGTTAGGTAACTTACGCGAGCTTCGTAAGTTGAGCCTTCACTCCAATCGCTTCAATGGCTCTCTACCTTCTTCTCTGGCGCAATGCGCTTTGCTTCGCGCTGTTTATTTGCAATATAACTCCTTCTCCGGAAACCTTCCTCCGGCGATCTTCAACCTTTCGAACATTCAAGTTCTTAATATTGCTCATAATCTTCTTTCTGGAAAAATTTTCGGCCAGGTCTCGCAGAGTCTACGGTTTTTGGATTTGTCCTCAAATTCGTTCGCCGGTGAGATACCCGGAAATTTCTCAGCTGGCTCGCACATCCAGCTCATCAATCTCTCGTTTAATGATTTCTCCGGTGACGTTCCGGCCACCATAGGTGAGCTTCAGAACCTTCAGTATCTATGGCTGGACTCGAATCGATTGTTCGGAACACTGCCTTCTGCTCTTGCAAACTGCTCCTCGCTCATGCATTTCAGCGCTGAAGATAACGACCTCAGGGGTCTTATTCCGGCGTCTCTTGCGGCGATTCCTAATCTTCAAGTGCTCTCACTGTCACGAAATGGACTGACTGGATTGGTCCCCACACCACTTCTCTGCAATTACTCAGCCACTTCCTCTTCTCTGAGAATTGTTCAGCTTGGTTTTAATGCACTCACGAGCATCGCTAAGCCGCCAAATGGGGAATGTTTAAGCGTTTTGGAGGTTTTGGAGCTTGAAGAGAATCACATTGACGGCATGTTCCCTTCCTGGTTAACGGATGTGATCACACTTAAGGCATTAGATCTTTCTGCAAACTTCTTCTCCGGCAGATTGCCAGTTGAGATTGGAAATCTTTTGAGGTTGGAGGAGTTTAGATTGGCCAATAATTCTCTTACAGGAGAAGTTCCGGATACTATTTTGAACTGTAGTCTTTTGAAGGTCCTTGATTTCGGAGACAACAGATTTTCAGGTCAAATCCCATGGTTTTTTGAAAGACTGAAGAACCTTAAGTCATTATCCCTGGGAGGAAATCTATTCTCTGGCTTTATTCCTCCGACTTTTGGAACCATTTCAGGGCTGGAAGTATTGAATTTGGGAAACAATAATCTTACTGGAGGTATACCTAATGACCTGCTGCTGCTAAGTAATCTCACGAGTTTGAACCTCAGTAATAACCGGTTTTATGGTGTACTTCTTTCAAATATTGGGAACTTGAAGAACTTACATATACTAAATTTGAGTAACTGCGGACTTTCAGGGAAAATTCCCGCTAGCATCGGTACTATGATGAAGCTAAGTGTGCTTGATTTGAGTCATCAAAATCTCTCTGACCAGTTGCCAATTGAGATTTTTGGGTTGCCTAGTCTTCAAATTATTTCACTGGGAAGGAACAAGCTTTCTGGTAATGTTCCTGAAGGTTTCAGCAGCTTAGTTAGCTTGCGGTATTTGAATCTCAGTTCCAATTCATTCACCGGGGAGATTCCAAAAAGTTATGGATTTCTTGAATCATTGGTTGTTCTATCCCTGTCTGACAATCGTATTTCAGGTGCCATCCCACCAGATATTGGAAATTGCGCTGCTCTTGAAGTGCTTGCGATTCGTTCTAATTATTTGACGAGCAGTATTCCAAGTGAAATCTCCAGCCTTTCTAATTTGAAAGAGCTTGATCTGGGTCGGAATAACTTAACTGGTGAAATTCCAAAACAGATTTCCCAATGCTCTTCTTTGACTTCTTTATCGCTAGATATGAATCATCTTTCCGGCCAAATACCAGACTCATTGTCGACTTTATCAAATCTTACGATTTTAAATCTCTCCTCCAACAATTTGACCGGAGTCATCCCTGCAAATCTCTCAAGCATACCCAGATTGAAGTTCCTGAATTTATCAAATAATGATCTTGAAGGGGAGATTCCAAAAACATTGGGTTCTCGATTCAACGACTCTTCTGTGTTTGCCCTGAATCACAGATTATGTGGGCAACCATTGGGAAGAGAATGTCCAAGTGTAAGACGGCGAAAGAGGAGGAAGATGATCCTCTTAATTGGTTTAGCAGCTGGTGGAATTTCCCTTCTGGTGCTATTTTGCTGTGGCTATATATATGGCCTTTTGCGCTGGAGAAAGAAGGTTAGAGAAGGGGAAGCCGGGGAGAAGAAACGAAGCACGACGAGTGCAAGCTCAGGAGCAGAAAGAGGAGAAAATGGAGGGCCAAAACTTGTGATGTTCAATACAACGATAACCTATGCCGAGGCATTAGAAGCAACCAGGCATTTTGACGAGGATAATGTATTGAGCAGGGGAAGATTCGGACTAGTTTTCAAAGCCTGTTTCCAAGATGGGAGAGTACTCGCAATTCGACGCCTTCCCGATGCCTCCATGGATGAAGGAACTTACCTCAAAGAAGCTGAAAATCTTGGGAAAATTAAGCATCGAAACGTGACAGTTCTTCGGGGTTGCTATACCGGCCAAACGGACGCAAGACTCCTTGTTTATGACTACATGCCCAACGGAAACTTAGCCACCCTTCTTCAAGAGGCGTCTCACCAAGATGGCCATGTCCTTAACTGGCCAATGCGTCACCTCATTGCACTGGGCATTGCTCGAGGCCTAGCCTTCTTACACTCGGTGTCCATCATTCACGGCGATGTTAAGCCCCAATACGTACACTTCGATGCCGACTTTGAAGCCCATCTTTCAGAATTCGGTCTAGAAAGATTGACCATAGCCACTCCAGTTGAAGCCTCTACCTCGTCCATTTCAGTTGGTTCCCTCGGCTATGTTTCCCCTGAAGCAGCATCAACTGGGCAAGTGACAAAAGAATCCGATGTATACAGTTTCGGGATTGTGTTACTGGAGATTCTGACGGGGAAAAGTCCCTTAATGTTCACCCAAGACGAAGACATAGTCAAATGGGTAAAAAGACAGTTACAAAGAGGCCAAATTAACGAGCTGCTCGAACCTGGGTTGATTGAGTTAGACCCTGAGTCGTCCGAGTGGGAGGAGTTCTTACTAGGAGTCAAAGTGGGGCTTCTTTCGACTGCTCCCGATCCACTTGATCGCCCATCAATGGCTGACGTTGTGTTCATGCTCGAAGGTTGCAGGGTAGGCCCGGATATTCCTTCCTCAGCTGATCCCACCTCCCTACCATCCCCTACTTAAGGTATCAATTATTTTCAATTTTATCTTTTTTAATTTAATTACCTATTATCTCAATTCCTGGCTCTTGGATTTCGGGTCTTTGCCTTTCATTTGCGCCGCTTAGCCTAGATATTTGTTGAACCACGAGTCTAAGGCAAGACGTGACCTTTTTCATTAGTTCGAGTTGGAAGTACGGTATTCGGTCGGGAGATGGGCCCACGGTGTAACTCCCGCCAATTTAAACAATGTGTAACCTGAGTGCGACACGTGGGGAGTTCTGAAATTGGGGGGAAATAGCCTTTATGAGGAGAGCATTGTGATGTTAAAAGACTTTATAGAGAAAGGAGTTGGGGTAATGGTATGGGAATCCGTGCTCTGTCGGACAGTCGGAAAAGGACAACATGTCCTATTGCTTGGGGACGACGCGTCGGATTTGGGGGAGACCCTCTGGGTTGACTAGAGCCCCAGCGGCTCACCTGCGTAAATGCTCTGCAGTAGACGTCTGTGTATTCGTCAGTAGGCCCACCTGTAACGTCGTCAGTTTTGTTTTTCGAGTTGGCTTTTCACTGCTAATACTTGTCAGGGATGATCAGACTCGTTTGTATATATACGTAAAATCATACGAAAAATTGCCATTTCAATCTTGTACCCGAACAATTGAGTAGAACACAAAAACAATAGTCGTCGTTCAATATGAAATCAAGAAGATGTCTGCTTTGTCCAGTCATTTACCATCTCTTTAAGAAGTGAAGAAAGAGCCGAGTTTTCCGAACCCAATAGGCCAACTCAATTCGGCTGCTAAAACCCAGAAAAGCTGACCCAAAGTCTTACAAATAAATGCCACAATCTTAAATATGGATGGAGTCGAAGGAAATAGAGAAAGTGAAGAAAGGGCCGAGTTTTGTGATCCCAATGTCCAAAACTCGACCCAAAATCTCACAAAAAACGATCTTAAATATTTCAATTAATCAAAATAAAACTATGGTAGACGAAAAAAATCTGAATTTTAAAAAATCGTTTTAAGATTCCTCAAATGATCGAAGAAAGATCTATGAGTTCGTATATAACGTTCAAAAGAAGATCATTGTGTCATATAACCGAAACTCGGGCTAAAAAATTATTTACTCATAAAACTACCAAGATTCCCTCATTCAACACCACCACATTTACGAGCCAATAAACAAGCATCGTCCAATAACATATATTATATATAACCAGAATTTACATCGCAGGACCTGGCCACTTTCATAAGAACGTTTAATTAGACATGAAAAAGAATGATGGACGCTTGTCATTTCTTGGGTTGTACAAAAAATTACAATTTAACACTTGCAACCTGCATGCTATGCTGAAGTCAAACCTTCAGGCAAGGATTCTGCAGAGCAATCGGGGTCAAGAACTCTACGGCATGCATGCAAGACTGCCGAATGGAACCCATTTGGATTGTCAATGAACACGAAATGACCCGCCTGCAACTCAAAATCAACCATATAAATACATCAAAACATAATATGAAGAAGTAGAGAGAGAGAGAACCGTGGGAACTCTGATGATTTCACAGGGAACAGGCATATTCTTCCTGGCTTCCTGAGCACCTTGATAATTCATCCAGTCTTGATAACCATATATAAAACTTGTTGGCACTTTCCACTCAGATGCACTAACCAGAACAAGAACAAGGATAATGTCCTTAATCAATCCTCAAACAAATATTTAATCCATGTTACAGTTTCCACAATTTACATGGTTCTCCATAAGTTGATAATTTCAACAACAAATTCGACACATCTCCCAAAACACACTAATTTCAAACAGACGTAATTGCGAAGCAGAGTAATGAGGCCATACCTTTGTAAAAGCGGGCTCCGAGCAAATGCACCAAAGGCAAAAATATACTTCAAGCATAATTCTCCACTTGCTTTGGCAGCCAATGTATGGTACACATAATCTTCGGAAAGAAAAAAGTGTAAGACATTAAATAAATATAATTCAGCTGAATATCGAATTAAAACATGCACTACCTGTTAGCAGTTTCGACTCCTCTTCGGTCAAGACATCTCCGGTAGAATATGACCCAAATCTAGCACTTGTATATCTGCGAACAATGTCGGGACCCCAAGGGCCTAATCCCCTGAAATATGCACGAGCATCTTTAGATACGGAACAATAAAGTCAATAATTGCAATGAGATAACAATCCTAAGGTAGAGAGGTTTTTCATGTCTATGTAAGATAATAGCTCGTTGAGCCGTTTAAGTTGTTGCGAAAATAGTACCACACAAGAAAATTCATATATTGATAGGTTTTCTACGGCTATGCAAGAGTTCAATGTTTTATAAGATATGAAAGTAGCCATTCAATAGATATTAGAGTTAAACTAACAATCCCACCTGATAACCTTCTGTGGAGTAAAATTAGACTCCCATAAATGATTCACAATGACGCCCTTCCAAGATGCTTTGAAACGTGTAAACCACTCGGACTTTTCATCTGTCTCGGCAGTAAACCCAGCAGGTCCAACTAAAATTAGGTGTTTGACGTGCTCAGGATGCTGCAAAAAGTATAGGAGTCAATATCCAGTTGAAAACCAATGAATATTAAAATCACAGTAATTGATTTTTCCGGATTAATCGTGCTCAGGATTAATTGATTTTTCCTCAACAATTCACACAGGAAACTTTAACATCCATCCAACAAGTCCAATAACTCCGACCCAGAAAACAACCACTAGTAACACTCGAAAAGCTACAAATAACCCCAATGACAATCTTAAAATTAATCCCCACTACCATTCTCTTATCCTCTATTAAACCTTTGCACAACTTCCTCAACCGCTCCCCACTAATTTGCAGACTCCACTCACCCAGAAACCCAAATATATTTTTTGGAAGACAGTTTCATCTATACTTACTATCATCATATACAACACAAACTTGGATAACATTAATGTTGACAAGATACAAGTAACAGGATATCACCTTAAGAGCATACTTTGCTGCGACATATCCTCCAAATGAATGTCCAAGTAAGACAAAGTTGCTGAGATTTTTAGCTTTTCGCCACTCCTCAAAGGAATCGATGAACCATGCTTCAGTTTCTAAAATATCACATTGCAATTAAAAAATTGCACACCACATCAAATATAACGATATCTCTCACATATATGAATAATTAAAAGAATTTTGGCATCACTAAATCTTTCTATCTACAGTTTAAAATTACAGAAATGAGATTAATCAATTTCAATAGCCTGACAACATTCAAAAGGTCATGAAATCCATTACCTTCAGTGCTTTTACATGTGAAATCGGGTCTGCTTGATCCACCCCACCTAAAGAGCAAAAGTAGAAACTATGAGATCAAATGCTCACACTTAAGAACTTTCTGGTGTCTCCACATAAAGAAGAAAAGACAGAAACAAACCTATTTGAACAAAAAATCCAAATCGTTTTCCCAAACAATCCTAATAAGTCAAGTTCCAGATAGGTTACTGAGGAGTATCATTAATATATACAAGGAGGCTTCAACACAGTCTACATTTAACTAGTAACACAGTCATGATGCCCCATCTATTATGCATCAATTATCTCCCATGACTTTTTCAGTAAGTAAATAAAATTTAAAAATATGAACAAGTCGTTGTTACGGACTCTTTCGTAAGAAAGCAGTATGCTAGACATGGCTAATGATTAGATTATTATCTTGTTATTTCATTTAATTGTCTTTTATTAGTCGGAAGGATATTTTGGTAATTTACAATTAGTCAGGTAGTTAATCTTATCTTAGTTAGTCTTATCCTAATCTACGGATAAGTCTTATCTTAGTTAGTCTTATCTTAATCTATTATCTTAGCTAATCTTATCCTAGTCTAAGGATATTTTAGTAATTAATCAGGTAGGTCATCGAGTCTATTTAAAGGGGCCTTAGCCCTTAGAGTTAGACATCAATAAACAATTTAATTTT
>QAOC01049717.1:0-24034 GCA_003255005.1 Begonia fuchsioides | reverse complement strand
TTATAGAACTGTGTGAAATTGTTTTCGACTACTTGAAACAAACAATTCAAAAAACCTAAAAAATATACTCCTGTGAAACTAATCATAAAAATTCCCCGAACCAATCCAACGCGAGAGAGAGAGAAATTACTTGACAAGCGAGAGAAGTCGTTTTTCAGCGGCGATGATATGATCGGTGGAAGTAGGAATCCAACGCAAAAGCGAAGGCCAAAGGGAGCTCGATTTCGCTTTTTGCACAGACGCGCGAATCTCAGTTTCCCCCAACCCTTCTGCCATTTCCACCAAAGAGATCGACGAACGTAGTAGGCTAGTGAATTTGAATCTCATAAGCAAACCGTAGTCCCAGCAAGAGCCATCGAGGATTTGCCGACGACGCTAGATTTTATAGCAATGTCGATCAATTTGCGACGCGTTTGACCAAAGCCAAAATGAGAATAAAAATAAAATAAAAATAAAAATTTACGAACTTAAGCATCACGCAAAAAGCCATGACGTTGTCAATGACGTGTACAATGGTTTTAATATTTTTAGATTCTAATTAATTAGTAATTAAGAACTGAATTAAACCCAACAATTTTATTAATATAAAAAAATAAATTCGAAAATTACTTTTTTTATGTATTAGCCATTAGGTGTGTCCAATTAAGATTTGAGCAATAAATATAGTAAAAAAAAAATATTTATATTTTGTTATATTAAATATACTTTAATTAAACCAATTAATTTTAAATTAATCAATATTTACAATAATAAAATATAATATTATTCTTTTTATGCGGAGCTCCCCACTAGCTCCCGTAAAAGTCCTTACGTTCTTTAATTCTTACGTTCTTTAATTTAACCCCGCCCTCCTATTGTATAATTAATTTCAAATATTTCATATTAATTATAATTGCTTTATTTTTAAATTGATCAATTAACTAAATTTCAACTACTAAATAGTGCAAATCAACTTCAATTTAATCATTATTAATTCGAATTTTAATAGTTCCAAATAAATTTTAAATACGATCGATTCAATATTTTAACGAATAAACTCCATATGAATGTTTATTTGCTCTAATTTTTAAATATTCTCAATAAAAAAATCATTTAAACTAACCCAAATCGAATTTCACTAAATCTAGTCAAATTCAGCTAGTTAGAATGGTTGAAACGTCCAATCCAAATTGGACACGATCGACCATCGAAGGTCGAATACATACAGCTCCTGGTGGCCAAAATTTATTCTTTATTCTACGCTTCCAGGCGTCGTTTCTTCTTCAGCTGCATAATTTCAGAAGAGACGATTGCAATTACATGAACTCCACCATTAACGTCTGTATTTGCTGCGTCTTAGTCAATCGGCATTCCAAGCTTAATGATGGATTTCGCCGGTTCTTCTATGAACATGCTCGCATCCATCTGAATTCTGCCGATTGCACTTCTGTCATCAAGACGAAGAAACTCAAACATCTCCAAAACCCATGTTTGCCCTTTGTGCGGCTCTCCCTTTCCTGACCAAATTCGTCATTTTGAGTCGCTCCACCCACGCCTTCATAACCCTGTCGGAGCACCCACTGGCTGCTGAGTTGCGGATTTGAGACACTGGCAGCCTTACAATTTTACTCTCTCCAATCAGAACATGATTTTTGGGTTTTCTACGTTTTGTTTCCGCTCCTGCGGTTCACTGCGCCGCCGCCCACAGTCGCCGCCGGTGGTTCTTGGGTGATTTTGCAAAAAAGCATTGGGACTTCGGCAATGCACGCCCAGCTACTGAACAATGATCGCGTTGTTATTTTTGATCGCACAGATTTCGGGCTATCAAACTCGTCTTGCCGGATGGAATGTGCCGGAGGGACGTGAACGGCGTGGGGTTGAAAGTGGACTGCACTGCTCGCTAGGTGGAGTACGACGTCGCTTTGAACACATTCAGGCCTCTCATGGTTCAGACTAACCTCTGGTGTTCGGCAGGCTCGGTTATGGCGAATGGGAGCTTGATCCAAACGGGTGGATTTGGAGATGGAGCTCATGTGGTGAGAGTGTTCAATCCGTATTCTGATTGAAATTGGTCGGAAGTACCACTAGGATTGATTAACCGGAGATGGTACCCGACAAATCATCTTCTGCCGGATGGAAGACAGATAATCATCGGGGGTCGGAGACAGTTCAACTACGAATTTTATCCCAAGACCGATAAAGCTGAAAGAGCATTCAATTTACCTTTCTTATTCCAAACAAACGATCCAAACTTGAGAACAATTTGTATCCGTTTGTGTTCCTCAACGTCGAAGGAAATCTGTTCGTTTTCGCCAATAATCGAGCCATTTTATTAGATTATTCCAGAAAAGTGGTCGACAAAACTTTCCCGGCGATACCAGGCGGCGACCCGAGGAACTATCCGAGCAGTGGCTCGGCGGTTCTTTTGCCATTGAAGAGCTTACAGTCACAGAAAATCGAAGCTGAGGTAATGGCGTGCGGCGGAGCTCCGAACGGGTCTTATCTTCAGGCTATGAGTGGAAATTTCGTCCGGGCGTTGGATTCGTGTGGGACTGAAGATAACCGACCCGAATGCGGAATGGGTCATGGAGAAAATGCCCGTACCGAGAGTAATGGGTGATATGATTTTACTCCCAAACGGCAACGTTTTAATAATCAACGGCGGTTCCTCCGGAGCGGCGGGATGGGAATTTGCCCGTGACCCTGTTTTGAATCCAGTCATTTACCGGCCCGGCAACCCTCCTTCGAGATTTCAATCGCAAACTCCGACGACCATTCCCCGGTTGTACCACTCGATAGCTTTACTGCTTCTCGATAGCCGGATTCTCGTCGGCGGGAGCAATCCTCATAATAATTACAACTTCACGGGAGTACTTTGCCGGACAGAGTTGAGCCTTGAAGCCTTCTCTCCTTCTTATTTGGACCCAGAATTTAGAACGCTTCGTCCAACCATTAGATCACTCGATTGTGGTACAACTATCAGTTACTCTCAAACACTAAAAGTTCAGTTTTCGGCAGACTGTGAACTCGCCGGAAACGCGGTTTCGGTGACAATGATGACGCCGCCGTTCAACACTCACTCATTCTCCATGAATCAGAGGTTGCTGGTGATCGGCGGTCAGAACGTGACGACGGTTGGGATCTCAACGTACGAAGTAGAGGTGACTACTCCCGGATCGGGTATACTTGCCCCGCCAGGGTATTATCTTTTATTCGTAAATAATCAAGAAATACCCAGAGTGGGCATTTGGATCCAATTACGGTGAAAAATACTCGGGCTTTTTTGTACCAAGATTTTAAGTCATAATGCTTATGTTGTAAATGAGTTGACAAAAAACCCTATATACTTGACTTGACAAATAAGTTAAAATGAATCAAGCTGGCTCGCCGCGAATTCGCCCTGCTAGCTGAATGTCTTTGGGCATGATCGTCACCACACACTTTTGATTTCTCGTTAAAATAAAAAATAATTATCAATAATAACACTATAATTAAGAATATTTTTTAAATGATAACTTAAAATAATTATATGAATTGATAATTCAAAATATAATTATTTTTCAACTAATATTTTAAATTTTTAATTTATCAATTAACATCTTAGTCAAATTAGTATATAATTTTGAAATTTAGGTTAATTAAATATTTTTTTTAATAATTATATATATACATTTAATTATTATATATTCAATAATTGAACATGAAAAATTAGAATGAACAAATCAAAATTAAATTGTAAAAAATATACAATTTAAGTGTCAATTAAAAATATATTCATACTTTTTATATGAAAATTGATAAAATTAAAAGTTTTGAGAATTACTTAAAAAACACTCATGACTAGAGAGGGTTCATTGGTAATTTTTATCATTTTTTGTTCTTGCGATTTCGTTAAAACTCCCAACAATCTTAAATTAAATTTCGGATGGCCTTGTAGGATGTTAATTTAATTTGAATTTTATCGTATGAGAAACTATAATTAGTCTTAAATATAGGCCACCTTGATTATGAGATTAAATTGTAAGAATATTATAAGCTTCATAGTTACTAGAAAGATGAATGGACAATAAAGCAAGTTTCGGGCAATACATTGAAACGACGTCGTCGTACGGTTCTGCAATTCGTCAAAAGGCTCTGCGACGAGATTTGTGGAGCTGCAATGGAGGGAAGAAAGGGGAAAGGCTACGTATTGGCCGTCTCAGCCGGGCTAAATGCAGCTCTCGCTGCCATTTCGGCTAAACTTTTCACCTCTATGGTATCCTACTTTCATTCTTACACTGATTCGCGCAACATCCAAACCCATTTTGCCCTAGAGATTGTTTCAGACTTCACCCCTTCTCTGCTTGATTATCGCTATTTTGTGTTGTAATTTCTAATTTCAAGCACTGGACAGTCTTTCTAACTGCGTCGTCATTCCGTGATTCACTTTCTTTAGCAATCTGATTTCTATTTCGCTATGATTTAATCGAAACCGAGTCCTAACTTACTGCTTTGGACATACTTGAGTTGAAATTTTTTATGATTAACAGGCGATTAGGTATGGCTTGGTCATAGTGTTTAATGTAACAATGTGGGGATGTTATGTAAAAAGCCTCCAGGAACTCTCTTCTCTACAAGCTACAGTCACAAACTTTGCCACTAACTTCCTCACTTCCGGCCTCGCGGGATTCCTCTTGTTTGAAGAATCGCTATCATATCGGGTATATGTTTATGTAATATGATTTTGTCATAAATCCCTGGATTTTAGTATTTATGTGCACTACGGGGCGATAAGATTACGAGAATATGTTTATTCCCCTATCAATCAAATAGGAATCATCAATTGGATTTCGATGATAGTAAAATTGAAAGTAAAGCCCCTTATTGGAGTACTTAGGTACTATTTTCCTTATGCTAATTGTGGATTAACTAGTCATACCTCAATCATAGTAGATAATCCTGCTGTCTCTATGTTGAGGAATTATTGAATTGCAATTCAATTTCAGATTTTGATTCAAATATCTGTTGTTTATATGGTGTAATGTTGTTTTGATTGTGAAGAAGTGTTTGACAGTGGTTTGCAGGAGCTCTGCTGATTGTGTTAGGCGTGCTCATACTCAGCAACTCAAGTATTAAGAAGGAAAGCCAAGACTAGAGAGGTAGACATCCTCCATTTCCAATTATATACTCTTTGTGATAGTAGTAGAAATGGAAGTACGTTCTTGTTGCATGATTTTCTCTTTTTTGGGTGATTTCTATTGAGAAATAACACGTCGTAATACAATTGCGACAATTTTTTGGAGAGGAAAAACTCGTAAATCTGATCTTAATTGGTGATTTTGGCGAATATCAGGCTCTAGAAATCGGATATCGATAAAAGCACGATTTAATTAACTCATTGATTTAGACTAGGGGCACCCGTAATTGGTCCAGATCGCGGTTGACAATTCAACCATGGTCTTGAGAGCCAAAACATGACAACTGAACCAAATTGTGCCTCAAAAAATTGATTGACATCCAGTTTAAAATAGGACCCAAAATCTGTTAATTTCCACCTGAATCACTCAATTACAAAAAAGAATATGTATAATATTTATAAATTATAACCTATTTGAATGTGGGTTTGTCCGTGTTAGTTATTGGGCTCCAAATTTGCAAGTTATGTTCCAAAACTTTGGAACCACGGGTTCAACCTAGTCTTTGTCTATTTTTTGTATTCAAAAGGCAAAATCTCTCCTCTCAGGGCTCTTACACCGTTGCCCGACAGTTTGTGAGGGAGTTAAATCACGGTGACTCAGCAGTCCAGAAATATGAGGCTTTTACCTGATATCTCAAGGAGCTACCCCAATATTGGGGGTAAAAACTCACACGTTAGGATAACGCAGACGTCGAACCTAGGTTCTTGTACTCAATCTACCATCTCTGAGCCAACTGAACTATGTCTGTGAATGCGTCTTTGTCTATTTCTAATTTGTAACACGGTGAATATAAACCCACTCCTTGAACTATGAAGCTAATTGTAGCATATATGTCGAATTAAATTTTATTATAATTTTAGGAAGTATCTTGGGATGACATTAAAATTTTAAAATATATCTGTCAATTTAATTTACAATTTCATCCATTGATTGNATATATATATATATATATATATATATATATTTTATAAATCATTAAAATTTACCAAATTGATGAAACTGCTAAATCAAATTGACAGATATCTCAATATTAATAAAATTATTGTCGTAAAATTTATAATAAAGTTTAAGGTGATGATTGAGAATTTTAAAATTTTGAGATATCAACTGTAATTACCATATAGTTTAGGGGTAGTTTAATATTTTATCATTTAACCAATAAAGACGAGAGATTAAAAGTAAAAACGTAATAGGGAGCAAAATGTAAATATTTAGGTGAAGAAATAAAAGAGGATGATGAGAGCAATAAATAAAGAGGAAAATGCTTATTCAAATATAGTAAGAGACAACGAGAGGTGGTTGCAATTAATAAATAAATAAATAAATTAGAAAGTCACTGCCTCTGTTCTCTTTTTCCTCCATTTTCGCTTTCTGTTCATCTTTTTCTTCCACAAATTTTCTATCTATTTCTATCGTTGTCTCTGCTCCGATTCCTCTCTCTATCTTTCTCTTCGAGTTTGCTCTCTGCTCCGACGGTTCTTGTTTTTTTAAGCTCGATTTGCACCTTTCTGCGGTTTTCGCCTTTTTGATCGCTGCTTTTGCTCCGTAGCTTGATTCTACTGACCCGCAGCTCAATTGAGTGCTACGGAGGTGCTTGTTGCCACTTGAAGTGAGTTTTATGAGTCTTTCTCTGTTCGTTTTGGCTGAATCAGTTGTGGTTTTTTGTTTGACTTCTCCTTTCGGGGTGAAAACTTTTCGATTTTTAGGGTTTATGTGCTGAAGTACTCTAGATGTTGCTGATCATTTTTTCTCTGTGTTAGTTTTAGTTATGGTTTGTGTGACGACTTCTGTACTTTTGGGTTTTGGGGGTAGTTTTATGAACTACTTTGTGTTGACTGTTGCAGAAACTCGACTTTTGGCAGTTGGGGGTTGGAGGAAGGAAAAGCTACATTTAGTTGTAATATTAGAATTTAAACAAGCAACTCAGGGTGGTTATTCAACCAAAATCAGAATTAATCACCAAAACTCTATTCAGTGTAGTCTAAGTAAAAATAAGCAACTAATAAAGAGGAGAACGATTCATGGTTTCTTCTTCCAATACGATCTGCGTCCTCAATTCACCTAAATGCTCCCTGAAAACTCATTCCGGTCTATGCAGTATTTTTTTTTATAGAATCTCCACTTTTGTTACAAGTTTACTTTGATTCTGGCTTTCCAAACGAATGTGACCTTCAATCTGTTGAAAGTTGTTAATAAAGACCTGGTGTTTGAAGTGGGGAAACAAAATTTTATTTGAAAATGTGAATCGTTTTTAGTTTCTATTTCGCTTGGAAAAAAAATGAAACCTAGTTGCTGTTGGGAATCAAATACATTTGCTTGTTAGGCACATACTCCCAACACTTGCAGAATTAGCTCAAGGTGTGAGGGTGAGGGGGAAGAAGTATGAAAATTGCAGATTAGAGAATGTATAGAGTAGAAAATAAAGAATATTGATCTTGACATCTGTTCTTTGTTCAGATTTTTTCAGGAATATGAGCATTTGGTACATACTAGGCTTGCCTTAGTCTAGCCTTAATTTATTTGACACACTACATGATTTATTCAGGGTAGAGTCAGACTAGAGGATATCGTATCCTAACCAACAGTATTGTTTTTTTTTTTTTTAAAAAGAATTCAAAACTGTCATCTGTGATTGCTGCTGTCTGGAATCATTAATGGATGACAGCGGGCATCGTGAAAATGGAAGACACAAGGCTGAGCAATATAAGGCAGCTCATAGTCAGGTAAATATTGCAAGCATTGGATCAGTAATGTTGCTTCTTCAATCTCCAAATTTATATGAAGCTCAACTTACTTTTAATTCAAATGTCACTATTGGTGATCCATGTCTCTATGTAATAACTGCAGTGGCTAATGCAACCACAGCCGTCAATGAAACAGATAATGGGCATATTAGCTGAACGAGATGCAGCTATTCAGGAGCGAAATTTGGCCTTGTCTGAGAGAAAGGCAGCCCTCGCTGAGAGAGATATGGCAATATTGCAACGGGATACAGCAATTGCAGAAAGAAATAATGCATTATTGGAAAGAGACAATGCTATTGCAACTCTTCAATATCGTGAAAACTCTTTAAGCAGTGGAAACATGTCATGTCCACCAGGTTGCCAAATTGCACGTGGAGTCAAGCATATGCATCATCCACAACAACACTCGCACCAAGTTCCTCACATGCATGAAGGTCCATATGGTAATAGGGAAGTACACCCAATAGATGCTGTCCCTATTTCACCAGTACCTTCAGAAGCCACAAAGCCAAAGCGAATCAAGCGGACTAAGGAAACGAAAGCAGTCTCACCTAATAAAAAAACTTCCAAACCTTCAAGAAAGGTGAAGAGGGAGGGCGAGGACTTGAACAAGGTGATGTTTGGCAAGCCACTAGAGTGGAAGAATGGACATTATATGGGTGGTGGAGGCGATGATCTTAACAAACAACTTGCGGTGGGTTCAAAGTCTGATTGGAAGGTTCAGGACCTTGGTCTGAACCAGGTTGCTTTTGACGAGTCAACCATGCCAGCACCAATATGCTCCTGTACTACATTCCCTAGACAGTGCTACAAATGGGGGAATGGTGGGTGGCAATCTGCTTGTTGCACAACCACCATGTCAATGTATCCTCTACCAGCCGTGCCGAACAAACGCCACGCTCGTGTTGGTGGTCGAAAGATGAGTGGAAGTGCTTTTAATAAACTTATTAGCAAACTTGCTGCAGAAGGCCACGATCTCTCAGTTCCAGTAGATCTTCATAATCACTGGGCCAAGCATGGAACAAATCGGTACATCACAATTAAGTAGGAGCCAAAGCAGAACTTGACGGCTCAACCAATCAATGAGGAGGTACATTCTTGTCTTTTTTTTGCTATGATGGAGAAAATAAGAAATTCTTAGTAGTCTTGAACAAGTCGAGAAATTTTAGACCACCCATCCTCCTCTCTATTATCCCTTTTATTTCCTTATGTCAACCGCGTGGCCCTGTTGAAGTTTTTGCTTCAATCAAATATAGATTAAGATGTTTTGAACCGGCCTTCCACTAAAACTCAGTAGTTGTAATGGGAAATAACCCTGGGGCTGCCTTAAAAGTTTGTAAGTCTATGCTGATCAACTGTATTATCCACGTTGATAGGCTCTCATTCAATTATGCATGATCCATATCAGGTGGTTAGCGCGAAAACGATTTTCTATCAGCCGAAAATGGCATATGATGAATGTCTATTACTGTCTGGTCTGGTTCAATTGTGCCTCAAATCAAATCAAACTTATTGGTTTGGTCCTCAGAATTTTAGAAATTGTAACCAGACTGAGTTGGTTGTTGAACTGGTTCATAAACAAAGCTGATGTTTGTAGTTAAGAATCAGATGAATCTGCTTTAGTTTGTTTGGGCATGATTTTGATCTGTTTAGACTCAATTTGCTGTCCATTTTAGGGAAGCGGGACTTGAATTAGGCCGGTTCAATTTGGAGAGATCAAGAGTTGGTTCAGTTAAGAAATTGTCTTGTAAGGCTTTATGAGAAGATCGCAACACTCGAGCAAAACTATTGATGCTATGATCGATTTGAACTCAATCTTTTTGCTATAACTTAGGCCAATTCTTCTTCTTTCAATCTTTTTCGGTTTTTTATCTGGATTATTTTTAGGTGATTATTTGATAATTTTGTATGTGTCATAAAACCCTAATGATAACAATTAATTAGTGGGCAAAATCATTTTGAACCAATAGAAAACTGGTTTGTTTACTTTTCTAAAAGATAGACCGATTCTTAATGAGTATGAACCGTCAATGGTTTACTTCTCCATTTACTTTTAGGGTAAAAGTTAATTTTGGGCCTGAGTTTTTGGAAAATAGGCGAAATTGGGTCTGAGTTTTCGAAAAACAAAATTTGGGCTCGTCAGACGCATTATTTTTTGTTTCATGCGTCCGATATGCGTCCGAGTGAGGCATGATCAGACGAATGAAGAAAGAATTTCTTGCATCATTCGTCCGATATTCGTCTGATATTCGTCCTAGTGAGACATGATCAGACGAATGAAGTAAGAAATTTTTTTCTTTTTTTAGTTACTTTTTCATTATTATTGTATTTTTTTTTTCTTTACATTATCGTTGTACTTTTTTTAAATTTGAAATAAACATATTTTTTCTACGTTATAATACATTTATAATATTATTGTCTTGTCCATCTCGGTCAAGCTGGTCACTTTCTACGTGGTTCTCGATTTTGGACGGATTCCAGTACTGATTCTCGTGAATTATTTTGTGCCTCTTGTGTACATATGTTGAAGTCTGATAATACTATCAAGTAAAATCACTTTTCTTATCAGACGCATGAAGTAAAAAATTATGCGTCTGACGACCTTAAATTTTATTTTCTGATAATTTAGGTTTGATTTCGTCTATTTTTCAAAAACTCAGCCCAACTTTTACCCTTATTTTTAATAGACCCGCAGACTTGGTCAGTCTAAACCCAACACTTGGTTTGTTTATTTAATATAATAAAATAAAATATTCATTTACTTTTACTTGTTAGTGTTTAACTCTATTTTACCCTTACTTTTAATAGACCCATAGACTTGGTCAGTCTAAACCCAACACTTGGTTTGTATATATAATATAATAAAATAAAATATTCATTTACTTTTACTTGTTAGTGTTCAACTCTATTTTTTTAGCACCGGTTCAATAAAGGCCGGTCTAACCAGACCAGAGGGATATCGCCCACCGATAGATTAATGTATTATGAAAGATTTGGGAATGAATGAGTGGGAGACATTTATCCCACATCGACCAGAGTTAACAGATGAAGGCTGCTCCCTCGCCTATAAGAATCAAAATACATCTCGATTAAAGTCATGATCCTTCAGGCAGCAAATGGGATATGATGAGCGGTCATAATTCGCTTCTATGCGAGAGGGGTGTCCACCCCAACGCCTGGTTACGACAATTGGGCACTCTCATCTGTACCGATCTGATCCCTACTACAACTAAAGTCTTCAATTTTTTAAAACTAATTTTTTTAACAAATTGTACAGAAGAATAGGCAATTATTTGTTGTTTATTTGAGTTGGAGCTGCTGGAATTCGGGTTTGGATGCCAATCCCGCCGGAGTTTGTGATCGGCTGCGAGGTGGTTTGAGATGGCAATTTTGGGGTCTTACTAAGCTGATCAAACAATGAAGCGAGGCCACCAATTGTAGAATGTACTCTTCCGTCTTGAGTTTATCGGCGTGGTAGAGCGTCTGTAGAAGGACGGCATGGCTACTGCTTGCTTTAGGTTCATGCTTCCCCGTGCTTTTGCTTTCGGAGAAAAGTGGACAATTTAATACAATTGTAATTCCGTTGTAATTGAATTAGATAGGGTTTAGCTGCTGTTGATTGCCCATTCTCCGAGCCGCCCAAAAGTTTGATGTTCTCTGCCGGAAATTGCAGAAGGAAATCTGGGTTATTATCTGGCGATGAAATTAAACAGGGGAGGGGAAAGGATAAGAAAAGTGACCCTACTTGATGGTATTCAAGGCAACTGGAAGCAGCCATTGAAGAGTCGTCTTCATTTCGTTTTTCACCTGAGAAAGCTTGAGCTGCAGATTCATGAACTAAATTTCTAAAGTCTCAACTGTCAATCGTAGGATCTGAGGGGAAGTGCGTCTTCCTTGCCATTCAGATAAGAGACTATTTTGCAGCGTAGAGCTGCTCGGAGCCTCTGACTGAAGGTGGCAAGTCATGAAGTAAGTTATCTCTGGTACTCACCGGAAGAAGTGTTGGACGAGATGTCTGAAATAGTTAAGTTCATCTCTTACAAATCTAACCCCATCATCTTGAGAAAAAAGCTCGAATCTTACAATGGTGTTCAGCTGATGGATTATGTTTGCATAGTGCAACGCCAAACCTTCAAATCCCAGTCTCTGAGAATCACCTGAATCTCATTTCTTCCTACTACCATGGCTTCAAGAAACTTACCAGATATTTTATTCCAAAGGCTTTTGCAATCACTTGGTGCATATAAGGAACCATTTTTACCAGCTTCTCCACAACCTGCGATGAGGGTATGATCAAAGAATTCAACTAGGCTACCGCTGTTTTTTTTCCTGAAATTCTATCCTCTCTCTAGAAATACCTCATCCATACTTCTAAACCAAAGAGATCTATTTTTTTAAGCTCATCGCATGCCTTCTCTGTATATTTAACTCGTACTGAAAAATTCCCAGACTAGCTCCTGCAAATAGAACTCAGATGAGCATCAAACGCAGACAGAATCTGAAACTTTATCCTGAAAATGCAATTAAAATATTCAAGTGAGTCTTGTGCTAACCAGTGGTTGCAAGATTGCTCTTCTTCCTCGAGTTTTCGCCCGTAATCTTGCTCAAATCTCTCCGGAAGACGTTGCTCATGTTATAATTCCTGTCAATTCTCATAATCTTTAAATTACTGTAATGTCTGATGCAGATCAAATCAAGATTATTACAGTTTATATAATTTTTTTAATTATCATTTTTAACATAGTTCATATTTTACTATTTTGAGTCCGACCATAGTTATAATTTAAGTTTTTAGCGTTTACAGCAGTAAACCAGAGAACCCAAGATTGAATCCAAACTATATCCTTCAGTTTCGTAAATGGGGAACCAAAAGATTTGCTATTGCAAATTGAAGCCGGTTTGACCTTTTGGTTCGACTGATTGGACCGATTCGGCATAGTACCCCTGAAAGGCCCAGTAATAATGGACCCCAATTGGGCCGAATGCGCGCTTGAATCCGTCTTGGAGCCTGTGGTATAAATACTTTAGCCCCGGCCCATTATCTAACGTATGAACTCCCGCGCAGAAATCAGATGAACGGTTGCCGACTCTGGCGCTGTGGCGCAGAATCTCTGCACATAGGGAAGTTTAATACGTTTCATGGTTATATTTCGATTCTCTTTTCTTCTTTTTTTTTTCTCTTTGCGTTTGTCTTCTTATCAGCTCTTTTTCTTTGTGATTTAGATCATATTGGCGAAAGTATTCGAATTTCGTCGTCGTATGTGTTTTTTTTGTGAAAGTCGGAGAAGAATCAGTTGTGGGAAATTGTGTTAAATTTGCAATTATTACTGAAAATAAAGGATTAATGGAATCATGATTACTGATTCAGAAATTAGTTACTGTTGATTTTCACCTTCGATAAATTGTATGCTCGAGTGCTAGGCCTAGTTCAGTTGTTCAAACCTTATTATTAGATTCTACGTAATATTTTAAATTGATTCGGTCTGGAGCACTTCTTGGTTGAGATGAAGTATTGATTTGATATTCTTTTCCACGGTCTTGGTTCTAGTTTTTGACTTGGAGTGGTCTTGTTTTAGTGTCCTTTTAAGAAACATGCATGGGATTCACTATCTCAGCCCTCTTTGATGCTGTTTTCAGTGTTTTGAAGGTTCGGTATAAATGGTCTAAGACATAGAGAAGTTACAGCTATTCAAAGATTCTTTTTTCTATGATTGCATCCAAATTATTCCAAAATGTTATCAAACTTGATTGTTTTGAAGGTATTTCTCGCACTTTTTGTCCACTCCTCTAAATTTCAAATATTCAACATAAATTTACTATTCAAATGTATTCAACTTAAACTAATTAAAGTTACTGAAGCATCTGTTGTTGATGTAAATATATGATAAAAATATAACAGATCATCTTTAATATAAACAGAAGCTTTTGATTCTGATTTTGGTGAATCCTTGCAAAAACCATAAATGGTTTCCTCATTCCCATATCAATTAGTAAACCTTGTTAGGAAGTTGTGGTATGAAGCCTACATAGACAACTAACTTAAATTTAAGAAACTAAGGAAACTTTGATGAACATGAGGCAAATCAAGGACAAACAGTTGAAGGAATTCATTATTGTTGAACATAGAAATACAATAACCTCTATTATTAATAAAGAAAGTACGTTGACAACTTCCTCTGCTAATAACAAAAACACACTCAATGGATGTAAAACTAGGACTGTTTATGAGAACTTTCTATTTTTATCTCTAAAACTATTAACTAAATTTCTCTCGCGTGATAAGAAGCCTCACCCTTAACTTCAATAGATAGAGAATTAAAAGGGCGTCACAATAGTCCGCATTAGCAGAATCCTGCCTATGCTTCCAGCTGTACCCAAACTCTTGGGGTCCAGACCATTAAAATCTACCCAACAAGGTTATCTGATTCAGTCTAATCATTAATATTACAAAAATACACAGTAACACTCCTTTTAGCAAAACTTCAAAAGAACAAAACAGCAATCTCTTCAAACATTTGAATGATGATGAGCTGAAGGAATAAAAAGAGAATAGTACTAGATCATGCACCTAGATGAAAAGTTGTTTGTTTGGGGGCGGATATTAATCTACCATATATGCAACAAACTCTTCAAACATTTTAGAAAGAAATTGTCAAAATGGTAAATTAGGCAAAAAAAATGTTAAGTTTAGAGTTTTAGTTAAAAGAAGAGAAATTAGTGCTTTAAGGGATCATCGAAAGTATTTTTTAGACAGAAATTGTGAGGAAGAGATTACTAACCTCTCCAATTGAGTTCTTTTATATTATGAGGAACATCTTGGAGATCTCTCCAAAAAAATGTCTTGAAGTTGTGAGTTGTGGCACTAATTCTTGGTGGTTTTCTGGGTTCTGTGGCCCTTATTTCTAAAGAGGTCAGGATGAGTTTTGGATTGAGGTATTTGATTTGTTCGGTCTATGATGTTTGAAGATTTCTATATGAGACTCAACTCTTAGACATTCCTTTAGGAATTCTCCCTTGACGTGATCTAATTGGGTAAACTTGATTAGCTGCGTATTAATGGTTACTCTTTACGATTGCGTGAGAAAACTTTTTCATGACACGAGGCAAGAAACTTCAGTTAGGTTGGTTTCTAATCAGTGCCATATAATCCTTGATACTTAGAGGTTTGAAGGGGGCTACTCCCTTCAGATTTGACAATATCTGTCTTTCTCATTCAAAGTGCGTCAAAACATCAATAATTAGTGGAATAGCTTTAATCCCAGAGGGTGAGAGGATTTCAAATTTATGAAAAAAATTTAAAATATAAAATATGGAATCAAAAAAATGGAATGTATGTAAGTTTGGAGATATAAAGAAACTTAATAGTTCAGTTCATGTCTAAAATGTGAATTTACAGGTAGCACAGATTGTTATGGAGGCGTTCGTAGGAAAACAACATGTTAGACGAACCTAAGGCCCGTTAGATCTAGTTATCTATTGTTATTTGTTATTTCATAGTTAGTCTTATTCTAGTGTAAGAGATAAGTCTTATCTTAATCTAAAAGATAAGTCTTATCTTAGTTGTCTTATCATAGTCTAATGGATAAGTCTTATCTTAGTTAGTCTTATCCTAGTCTAAGGGATAAGTCTTATCTTAGTTAATCTTATCTAGGTAGGTCTATCGAGTCTATTTAAAAAGGACTTTAGCCCTTAGGATTTAACATCAATCAAACAAGTATCTTTTTAATTATTTATTTTTCTTCTCCCTGACTCTCACCCTATGGCCGGAAGATGGATGATTACCCGATCTCAGGGTAAACTCTCTGAGTCCGATCCTAACACAGATGAACATCGATTAATGTCTGTTTAGGTCAATACTGCTACATTATCTAATTAAAGAAATATCAAGCCTAGTTTGGAAAAGAAACATTTGGAAATACTCATTCAAATTTCTCACTTTACTTCAAATTAATCTCTTTTTTTTTGTGTTTGAACATTGTCTTTATCTTATTGTTTCTTTGCCATAGTCATATACAAGTATATGCCTAAAATAATGTGATATATACACCTTGCATCAAATCTTCCTGATTTGATTCAAGTATCTGGCATTGTCGGTTCATTATTTCCGTGTCATCATTGTTTTTGTGGTAAAAGAATGACCTACTAATTTTTTTCCCAATCAATAAATAATGAGAGGTATTGATTATTTCTTCTTATTTGATTGCAAATAACTAGGTGGGAATATAATTATGTTGCAGCTATTTGCCCACAAAGTTTTTTTTTTCCTTTTCTTTGACAGGCTTGGACATGTTTCGTTATCATTTATTGAAATAATACAAAGCCATTTGTTTTTAATTTAAATTTCTCATTTGATTTGTTTTAGCAGTTGTTTATGAGGTTGATTGCCAAGAGAAAGGGCGGATGTAGGTTCATAAGAGAAAGACGAGGTCGTAGAGATTATATCCACAATATGGTTAGAATTATCTAGTCCTCTCTCGCTTTCTCTCTCTTATAATGAGTTCAAGCAACATCTATTTGTCTGCTTTCATGGAAAGGAAGATTCAAAGTAAGACCAATCAGCCACACGTGTGCAATACAGTCCACAGATTGGAATGGTCGGCTGTTTGGCAATCTAAAAAAAATAATTGGACACCAATTTCTCTCTTTAACTCTGAAACACTAAAAAAATAATTTAAAAAACTTCTTTCTCCTGTTTTATTCTACATAGTTCTCAAAATGTCAAGGGTGAGTACCAAACCTTAGACCTTTCACGTGCGGGTGATAAGGTAAGCTGCCCCAAATTCGCGTATGATTCTTCATATGAACAACTGGCAGTGGACGCCATTTTAAGTATAAGGACTTTTCACACGTATTATTATTATTTTTTTATTAATTTTGTTTGAGATCGGATTAATTGAATTTCTTCCTTTGAAAAGCAAGAATTTGTTTTAGATCAAAAGACTTAGAAGTATTTGCTGAAAGTAAAACAGCCCGTTAAGAAAGAGTTTGGGTTAGAAATTGTCATTAGAGCTTGAAGGTTCAACTTTCCCTGCGTGAAAGTTTAAATTATGACAAACCATTGGAATTTCTATTTAGGCGTTTCATTTTGTTAGTATTATCAATTATGGCGAGCATAATTAGGATTTGGTCAGTAGATGGTCCAATACCCTATTCTTTTCCTAACCTTACAATATCAGTTTGGCTATTCAGTATATATACCGTATTCTGATTTCTGATATATTACAAATGGTAATATTCTTTAGACTTCTTTTGTTTTTCCTTTTTTACACAAAATAACACTGCTTTCTTTCTGTTAATGTTTCCTCTATATCCATGCCTTGTCACAACAGGTTTTAGGTCGATTTTAAATAATTAGAGCGAGTCTGTTATCCCCAATTTTCTGTTCAGCAATGTCTAATACACTGCAATATATATAATTAATGATCACCAAAAGAAGATCCGATCGTAAGATTTTATGTTGAAATTTGTATTTTAGTTTTGCTGGATCTTGATCTGAGTTTGGAATTTGAGCAGCATATTCTTTGGTTTTCTACAGCAGCTAACTTTTCCCTGATATATTAAACATTTAGATTCTAGAATACTTTATTGCTTATGGCTAGGAGATTTTTTTTAATAAATATTAGTTAAAATGTAGTTTTTTTTATATTTTAATATATTAGAAAATCCATATGTTAAAGTAGTTTGTTTTTACTTGATGATAAATCAAAGTCCCTTAGGGAGTCCCACCTGATAGAAAATTTGAGCTCTATGTTACTTAATTATTCAGATGATGAAATTTTAATGCACCCAGATATCTTATCTTATTATTTTTTCATGCACTTACTCAAGTTTCCTGTGATAAATAATTTAAAGCTTAGTTCATTTGAATGTTAAACTAGAATGCTTAACAGAGCAGGCCATTGTTGAACAACTCATGTACATTATTGAGCTAGTTTATGTGTGTCATGTGTCATGTCTGTATAGTGCATATATTATACAATGTGTTAATTCTTCTTCTTAGTCGTCATTTTTATAACCTTCAAAACTGAAACTAATGTGGTAATAATACTCATCATTTGTTAATTGGGAGAACTTCACTGTAAATTATAAAAATATGTGACGGGGAATATAAATTTGACAGCGAAGATGCACTTATTAGATTTAGACATGAAATTTAGGGTCATTCAAGCTTCCTAACATTTAAAAAAGAAGAATAAAAGTTGTGGTCTCCCATAACCCCACCAGTAGGAACTGTCATTGCAGTTTATACAAATCAGAGAGACATCCCTTTCTTCTTCGGGGTGGATTAGGTGTACTACTTTCTTCATCAATCTTTTAGTATCTCAATCCACACTCCCAAACAACATAAATGTCACTATCAAAAAATAAAAAAATAAAAAATTACATCTTCGCTTTTTTTGGGTAATTGAAGACCCAAAACCTCCTTTTCTGGACAAAAAAACGTTTAAAAAATGAAAGAACTATTTAAAACAACTATCTGCTCTCCATGACTCTGATTTAAAAATAATTATTAGTCAAATCTGGTCTAATGAAGATTTTAACGTAGCCTTCTCTCATCCGGAACTGTTGTGTTTAGATAGCTTTCCAGACAAGATTTTTATCCCTGCCTTTTTGGTTAGATTTAAAGGAAATCCTCGTTGTTAATTTTGATGAATGAAGATGAAAGATTAATTCATTGATAAATCAAATTTTAGAGAATTTGAGGGTCAAAATAGTATCTGACTTAAAAATATATACTTGACCTTTTCCTCCAGCAGTACATGTGCCAGTTCATGGTGTGCTGATTTTGTTGAAAAATGCCAGGTTTATCTCGCTTCCCGTTCAACCAGCTTTGACTGGTTAAACGTCTTGGGCGATCAAGAAGGATACTGTTATTCGTAAGAAAATACATGTGTTGAAACTTGAAAGTATCTTCCTTGCTCTACTCAGCAAAATGTTCCAAATATTTACCTAATCGTCCTTTTTCTCTAATTAGCCTACTCTATATAGAAAAAGTAAGAAAATACACGAGTTGGAACTTGGAAGTCACCTCCGTGCTCTGTCCAGCAAAATGTACCAGATATTTATCTAAGTTTGTGTAGTTTTAGATTTTTAATACTGGCTTTAACATTTTATATTTGACGACAAGATGTATAGTCGTAATGTAGTAATCACTTCTGAAATTTTATTAAAGAACTGTCTTTGGCTTTACCACTAAGTACTTGTCCATAATGTTTACTGATTAAACTTTGTTTCTTTGGGCAAATGTTAAAATAAACCTCAAACTTAGGTGATTCCAACTACCAATGCTCGATGATCTTATTTTTGATACAATCATACCTTGTAGTTTCAACTTTTAGCACTTGTTACTTTATCGTTTGAAAATCTTTTCATTCGAGGAGTGTTACAATTAGTCTACCCAGAGGAGGAAGATAGCGACATAAATAATGGGTTTAAGATCAGAACTCAGATTTTAAATTTCTTTTTTGACATCTTTGGCCAGAGATTTTTCTCAGCTTTTATTCTATTTGATCCGATAAACTATCATCAAGCAAAGGAGGCGTTAATCTAGACCTTTTTCTTCATTGTTTTCAACGTCCAGCACTAAGCAGAAGCAGCTAATGGAAGAACTGAGGCCCTACGATTAGTCTACTTTATTGAGATATCGTTTTATACTACTAATGCATATAAAGACTCCTAATGAAACTTTCAACTGATATTTTTTCTTCTTTGTTTTGGTCTCAAGGTGCACCTGCAGAAGATTCATCCATTCGGTGAGTCCCTCTTTTGCCCTCCACCAATAGAACGAGGACAACTATTTAATGTCTTTTTGTCCTTTTAGTCTTATCAACTTGTTGACATATTTGCGAGTCCATGAAAAAAAACATATATAAAGTTAAAAGTCTCTCACAGATCCAAGAAGATGACAAGAAGTTTTATGAAAAAATTGAATGTTAGTTGGATGCAGAGTCAGTCAACGTTAACATCATCCTGTCCCTTCCATTAAAAGAGTCGTAGGCTAGGTTTAAAAATGGTAAAAGTTGAGGATTGATGGTCAGGGTGTGCATTACGTTTGCGTAAGCTAGAAATTAACAATTTCCTGTCGTTCATTTTGTTTTTTTGTTTGATGAAGAAAATTAAATGGTTATGTTCTCTTTTTAATTATTAATAGATCATGATATGTAACCTAATTAATTTTATATATAGTCAAAGTTGACTAGAATCCTAATAAGATTCCACTATTCGTTGAAAAATCTGGATAAGATAATCTCTCTTTTTTTCAGTGCTGTAGTTAAAAAGTTATGAAAAAGTGAGATTTTACGACTTGGAGGGGGAGAACTTAGGTGTTCTGATATCTTGTGGCCATTTAATTTTCCATTATAAATAAGGGATGAATGGCACCATTCTTCACTCCTCATTTGCCATTATAGCTATTGGCTTGCACACGATTGACGAAACAGTCTCTCCTCTCTCCTCTCTCCTCACTCCTCTCTCTCTCTCTCTCTATTGCATAAAAAAAGGAATCCTTTCAATGGATGTTGCAGGAGAGAAGAAAAGGCATCAGCGCCATGTTTCCAAAGAATCAAGATTTAGACGTGTTTGTGTTTTCTGTGGTAGTAGCCCGGGCAAAAATCCTAGCTACCAACTTTCTGCTACTCAACTTGGCGAGCAACTGGTAATCTCTCTCTTTCTCTCTAGTTTCATCATTTGGCCACTCTGGTTCTATCTTTCTTGGTCGCTGTTGTTTCTTCTGGCTTTTGAGGTCAAGCCATATGAACCACAGCTTAATTGACAGTATTGGAGAGCTCAAAATGAGGAATTTAATCGAAATCTTGGGCTATATCCATTGACATGATTAGAAACTTGCAGGTCGAACGGAATATTGACTTGGTTTATGGAGGTGGAAGTATTGGCTTGATGGGTTTAGTCTCTCACGCTGTCTACGATGGTGGTTGCCATGTGTTGGGGTACTCCCCCCCTCTCTTTCTCTCTCTCTCCTCTGTCCATGGGTTAATCATTTTTTCCTTCTTATGTTGCAGAGTGATCCCCAGAACACTAATGCCAAGAGAGGTAATAAATTATTATCAAATGTCATGCTGATTAGATGCTTCTTTATTATACTTATTCCTCGAGAAACGTTACTCCCTACGACTCAGATGATTTCATAAAACTGAACATCTCTAGCATACATTTTAAGGAGATAGAATAATGAAGCCACGAAAATGATTGAAACACAGATAACAGGAGAGCCCGTGGGAGAAGTGAGAGCTGTATCGGGTATGCATCAACGCAAAGCCGAGATGGCTCGTCAAGCCGATGCATTTATTGCCCTGCCTGGTAACTTATAGTTTGTTTTCTTAGTTTCTGTCTTCTTATTTTGGGTCTAACCAAGATAGCATTTAACCACAGGTGGCTATGGTACCCTGGAAGAGCTCTTGGAAGTCATCACCTGGGCTCAGCTGGGAATCCACGACAAACCGGTAAACACATTTCCACCTTTTCTTCTTGTATTTATCCATTACAGTAACATTATTATCACCTCGAAGTTAAAACCTTATCCACTGCAAAAGTTTACTAGCAGTTTCGGAGGAAATTTCTCTCTTTTTGAAAAACAAAATGGTTGGTTTTATCGTAGGTGGGTCTGTTAAATGTTGATGGCTTCTACGACTCACTCCTGTCATTCATTGACAAAGCTGTTGACGAAGGTTTTATAACCCCATCTGCCCGTAACATTATTGTCTCTGCCCGAACTGCCCAGGAACTCATGGCTAAGCTCGAGGTACGTACGACCCTCTCATCTTATCTCTCTCCTGCACATTTGAATCGTAGCCGTTGATTTCTGAATTTGGTGATCTGGGCAGGAATATAGTCCTAATGAATCTGACATCACCCCTAAGCTGAGGTGGGAAATGGAGCAGCATATGGGTTTCGCTGCAAAGTCCGAGATTGCTCGTTGACCCGATGCCGATGATGATGGATTAGTGACCGTAGATCATGTAGTACCAAAGCCACAGCAGTCAAAGTCAACTTTTTGTTTTAAATAACTAATTGTAATTCGGAATATATATTTATCTGTCGTCAGTATTTGACCCAGGGGCCTGGGCCCAGGCAGGAAAGATGGTACATGTGTCGGTGAATGATATTTGTGTATAATTAATATATTCGTGTTTTTGAATTTATGGGTTGTTGTTGCACGTTGCTTTCCATAAAAGCAAGTGATCAAGATGGGCTCATCGATGCCCACCCACGTGTGACACTTGCCACCCAACCCCCCCAATAGATGAAATTTATGGGTAAAGTGTTCTTAAGCGTACTTGAAAAGGCTAAGTCACCAAATTGAAGAGTTTTCGAGACTATAGCCCGATGTCCTATAACAAGTAGTACTAGTTGTTTTGAGAATTGTTGGACATGTCAAGCTGTAGAAGTAATTCATTTGATTTATTAGCTAAGAGAATTCATGAAACTAAGATTTTTTAGAATGAAAGAGTTTTGTAATGTACCTTGTGTCATTGAATTCGAGGTTCAAAAGTGGTTTGTCGAAGTAGTTTCATTGACCGAATTACGCGTTCTACACATGTTCTTTTACTTGCTTTTATGTGGGAAGGTTTTGACTCGAAAAGTGAGGATAAAAAGAAGACCCAAAAGTGTAGGAAAGAAAAGCGTAACCAGAAGAATGGTCAAACGAGGGAGGAGAGGGAGGGAGAGTGGTTGGAGGGATAGAAAGGAGGAATGTTGTTTAGGGGCAGAGACAATGTACGAGCAATTTACGTGCAAATGAGTGAGTTGGTGGTCTGTGCCTTTCCTTGACTGCTCTTCTTTTTGCTACTGCTCTTGCCATGTGCCCTCTTCCCCACTTCTCTTCCTTTCCCTCTTTTCAACTCCCCTTTTCAACAGCCTCGTTTATGGATCTCTTCTTCTTCGCTCCCCAGCTAGATTTACTCGTTTTAGATCTCGGGTGATGTTTTTTCGGGCTTCGCTAGCTGTTCTCGTGGTGCAGTTCTCCTTCTCTCGTGGCGAGACTGAACTCTAATCCTTTTTTGATATGCAAATCAAATTATCCTAACAATATGTGATGATCAAATATGTTATCTGCAGTAGTATTTGGGTCTGGGCTTCAATGAATTTGCTAATTGAACTCATCTCCATATGCAGTAGTATTATCGTGGGAAGGACCTGGACCTGTTTTACAGGTAGACAGGCCCAGGCCCACTATATACCTTGTCTTCTTTTATAATCACCCTACAGTTATGATGATCTAATATAACGTATGTCAAGACTATATCCAACAACACTTGGTTTATCAAAAGTGGAATAAGAAAGATGGATACAGATGCAAGAACCATGCGAAAAACATATAGACAGAAAAGGGTAAACCATCAAAACAAGCTTGAGTCCTATCTAATACGACCTCCATATCGGAGGAGACCATTTGGAGTGGAAATACGACTGATACGATAGCAACAGCACCAGCACCAGCAGAACGGCCACCACGCCCCAGGGCGAGGCCCCGTTGTCTTGGTAAACGTACTCGTTCTTGGTTCTGGGTGGGAGGAACACGATGCGGCCATAGCGAGCGATCGAGTGGGCGAGAAAGACGACAAGCAAGGAGAGAAGAACGAGAATGAGCTTCAAACCTACGACGCTTCTCTCTAGGGGTGCCCAAACCCGACCCAACCCGCTACGCCGACCCAACCCGTTTTGATTGGGTCGGGTTTGAGTCGGGTAAAATCATTAAAAACCCTTAATGGGTCGGGTAAATTTTAAAATATACCTTAATGGGTCGGGTCAAGATAAAAAGCAAACCCAACGGGTTGACCCGTTGGGTTATGGGGAAAAAAATACCCTAATTAATAGCTGCTGCTGCCCTAAATCAAAACTATCACGAAGCTTCCCTGCCCTAAATTGAAAATCGTCGCTGGCCTTCACTGCATGAGCAATTCCATTTCCAGACGATTCCCGATTTCCCGTCATCGACCGACGCTCAGTCTTGCCCGTCTACCGCCGTCTACAGCCGTCCATCGCCTCTCGCCACTGTAAGCTTCAATATTGCTATTCGTTACTGTATTTTTTTGGTTTCACCGATTCTGCCTTATGTTTCAACTTTCATGTTGCTGTTGTATTTTGTTTTTGTTTTGTTATGTTTCATGTCATAGC
>QAOC01049685.1:0-17600 GCA_003255005.1 Begonia fuchsioides | reverse complement strand
TATAATTGTTCAAGTGAATACCTCATTTGCTTCAAGATATCATTTCGGTGAATACTTCGTGCACTTGTTTTTTTACACATCAAATTCTTTAAAAAAAACATTATATCCAAATTGATTCTCGTGAATGCCTTTGTTGCTTTATTCTAATCATTATTGAAGGTTGAATTTAAAATTTGAAAAGTTTGAAATTTTTAAATTTGTTAAATAATCTTTTGATTGAGTTCTTACTTTAAGAATCAAAAGAGGAGAATCAAAAGAGGAGATTGAGCGATAAAAGGCAAGAGAGAAATATTATTTTTTTTATAAAAGTCAATTTCAAGGAAAACATGAGTTGATTGATTATCAAACAAGCATAAACACGTGAGGGAGAGGAAATGTCCAATTTTTATTTATTTATTTTCTTTAACTTTATTTCTCAATTAATTATTTCAAATCATGAGTGAAAAAAAGAAGTTGTAGGAGATCTTAAAGTATTCATGAGAACTATTCAAGATCAATTTACGGCTCTTAATAGAAGGATGAAACAATTAGAATCACCATCAGCTAAGTGCCCCCGTGCAAGGAGAATTGATGACGAAGGTGAGTTTGAACACGAAGATAGACCAAACCGAAGGCAAACAAATCATAATCTAGTTCGAGAAGACGGTGACTTAAGCCATATCAAGGTAAATATTCTTCCTTTTCAAGAAAATGGTGATCCTGAATTATTCTTTGAGTGAGAATGGAAAGTGGATTCAATATTTGAATGTCAAAATTACACGGATGAAAAAAAGATTAAGCTGGCTTCCATGGAGTTCACCAAAACATGGAAAACTCGAGATGGGAGACTATGAAAGCATTTATGAGAAAAAGCATTTATGAGGAAAAAGGTATGTTCCATCACACTATTATCGAGAATTGTATCGAAAACTCCAAAGTTTGACGCAGGCATTTAAAAGTGTGGAAGACTATTATAAAGAAATGGAAGTCGCCATGATAAGAGCTAATATCAACGAGGATGAGGAAGCCACGATATCAAGATTCATTGGAGGTTTAGATCGAGATATTGCAAATATTGTCGATTTACATCATTATATGGATATGGAGGAATTGCTTCATAAAGCAATCAAAATAGAACATCAATTAAAGGTGAAGGGAAGTGCAAAGGGAACTTCAACTTCAAACAATGGGAAATCAAGATAAAAAACTGAAAAGTCAAACTTGAGAGAAGATTTTAAGGGTAAGTATGCTAGCACAAATGTAATGCCACAAAAAAGGTAAGACCGACACTCGTACTATGACCCGAACAAGAGAAATAAAATGTTTTCGGTGTCAGGGATTTGGACATATTGCTTCTAATTGTCCGAAGAAACGAGTCATAGTGTTACTAGATAATGAAGATATACAAAGTGTGGATTCAAGTGATGATGAGATGATACCACTAGAGGATTCTAGTGACGTAGATGTAGAGGAACCCGTCAAAGGAGATCTACTTATCACGAGGAGAGCATTAAGTGTCCAAGTTAAGGAGGCCAATGACAATGAGCAACGAGAGAACATTTTTCATACTAGATGCCATGTGAATAACAAGGTATGTAGTTTGATCATTGATAGTGGAAGTTGCACAAATGTCACAAGCACGTTATTGGTTGACAAATTAAATTTGAAAACTGAATCACATCTGAAACCTTAAAAGTTACAGTAGCTAAGTGATTGCGGTGAGATCAAGGTGGCGAAACAAGTAAGTATCTCTTTATCTATTAGAAAGTACAAGGATCGAGTTCTTTGTGACGTAGTACCAATGCAAGTTACTCACATTCTTTTGGGGAGACTTTGGCAATACGATAGACTAGTTAAACACAACGGGTTCAAAAACGAGTATTCGCTTGTGCAAAATGGAAGAATTGTGGTTTTAACACCTCTACAACCATGGGAAGCAAGTAAAGACCAAGAGAGGATAGCCAAAGAATTTCAAAGTTTCAAGAAGTTGAATGAAGAAAAAAGGAGAATAGTTGAAAAATCAATTGACATAAAAGAAAGTAAAAAAAGCAAATATAAAGGAGATAAAAGAGCCAAAGATGAAGTGAGTAAATTAGGCAAAGAAGAAGAAAAAGAATTGGCGAAAGAGAAAAAAAAAAGAGGGAGACGAGAGAGAAAAAAATAGTGGAATTTTTAAAAAAAGTGAGGAAAATAGCAAAATGATTTTGTTGTTATACAAAGACATTTATTTTACTTCTAACGAACTAACTGATTCTATTCCAATAGATATGATTTCTCTTTTACATGAATATAAAGATGTGTTTCCAGAGGAGCTACCTCAAGGAGTACCCCTATTTGAAGGAATAGAACATGAAATTGATTTTCTTCCAGGCGCAACAATTCCTAATCGACCTGCATATCGAGCAAATCCAAAAGAAACTAAGGAGATACAAAGGCAAGTTGATGAGTTGGTGGAAAATGACATAGTTAAAGAAAGCATCAGTCCATGCTCGGTTCTGATTATTTTAGTCCCAAAAAAGGATGGGATGTGGAGGATGTGTGTCGATTGTCGAGCTGCCAATAAAATTACGGTATAATATCGTCATCTTATCCCTCGATTAGATGATATGCTTGATGAATTATATGGTGCTTCTATATTTTTGAAAATTGATTTAAGAAACAGATACTATCAAATTCGTATGAAAGAAGGTGATGAATGAAAAACTGCTTTCAAAACAAAATACGAACTTTACGAATGGTTAGTCATGTCATTTGGATTAACTAATGCACCGAGCACTTTCATTAGATTATGAACCATGTTTCACGATAATTTATTGGAAAATTTGTAGTTGTTTATTTTGATGATATATTGATCTATAGCAAAAGTTTTGAGCAACATAAAGAGCATTTAAAATCTGTTTTTGAGGTTTTGCGATTAAACCAATTATATGCTAATATTAAAAAATGCACATTTTGCATGAAATCGATAGTTTTTCTCGGTTTTGTAGTAAGCTCGAACGGAGTGTCAGCGGACGAGGAAAATGTAAGAGCAATCAAAGAATGACCCACGCCAAAGAACGCCAATGAGGTACATAGTTTTCATGGTTTAGCAAGCTTTTATAAAATATTTGTGCGCGATTTTAGTACTATTGTGGCCCCTATGAATGAATTGGTTAAGAAACTTGAATTTAAATGGACCGAGGTACATGAAAAAGCTTTTAATATATTGAAAGAAAAGTTAACTAATGCAGCTTTACTAGTTTTGCCAAATTTTGACACAACATTTAAAATTGAATGTGACGCGTCGGGAAAGGTAATTGAGGTGTTTTGATGCAGGAAATGAAGCCAATCACATAATTTAGCGAAAAGCTTAGTGGAGCAACATTAAATTACCCAATATACGATAAAAAATTATATGCCTTGGTGAAGACATTACAAACGTGGCAACACTACTTGTGGCCGAAGGAGTTCATCATTCACTCCGATCACGAGAGCTTGAAGCACCTAAAATCACGAGGAAAATTACATAAAAGACACACTAAATGGATGAAGTTCATTGAGACTTTCCCATATGTCATTCATTATAAGAAAGGTAAAGACAATGTAGTCGTCGATGCGTTGTCTTGAAGGTATGTTCTAATCACCTCTTTACAATCAAAATTATTGGGATTCAAACTTATTAAAGATTTATACGAGTTCGATTTAGATTTTTGCCATGTTTGGAAAGATTGTGAGAAAATTGCATGTGTATTTTATGGATATTTGTATAAAAAGGATAAACTTTGTATACCTAAATGTTTATTGCGTGAATTACTAGTTAGGGAAACGCATGGAGGAGGTTTAATGGGACATTTTGGAATTAACAAAACATTGAATGAACATTTCTTTTGGCCCAAAATGAAGCATGATGTTATATCTATTTTCGAGAAGTGCATTGAATGTAAGAAAACAAAGTCAAAAGTACAACCATATGGTTTATATAGTCCTTTACCCGTGCCAAATCATCTTTGGGCCGATATCTCTATGGACTTTATATCAAGATTGCTGAGAACACAAGGAGGTAATGATAGTATTTTTGTCGTTGTTGATCGTTTCAGTAAAATGACTCATTTTATCGCGTGTTCTAAGACTAACGATGCAATACATATAGCAGATTTATTCTTTAAAGAAATTGTACGCTTGCATGAAATACCAAAAACTATTGTGAGTGATAGAGATGTGAAATTTTTAAGTAATTTTTGGAGAACTTTGTGGAATAAGCTTGGAACAAAGCTTTTGTTCTCCACCGTAGCACACCCTCAAACTGATGAGCAAACTGAGGTAGTAAATCGAACATTATCAACATTGGTGAGAGCAATAATTACTAAAAATTTAAAGCAATGGGAAAAAATTTTGCCGCATGTTGAGTTTGATTATAATTGAGTTGTTCATTCTACTACTTCATACTCTCCTTTTGAAATCGTGTACAGTTTTAATCCGCTTACACCTCTTGATATATTACCTTTACCTTTTTAGATGGAAAGAGGAAAGCTGATTTTGTTAGGGAATTACACTCAAAGGTACGAGACAATATTCAGAAAAAGAACGAGCATTATGCGCAACAAGCAAACAAGAGTCGCAAAGAGATTTTATTTGAACCAGGTGATTGAGTTTGGGTTCATCTACGAAAAAACCAGTTACAACCGCGAGGGGACGGACCGTTTCAAGTGTTGGAACGCATAAATGATAATGCCTACAAGATTGATCTACCAAGCGAGTATGGTAACGTTAGCGCTACTTTTAATGTTAGTAACTTATCTTTTTATGATACAGGAGATTCGAGGACGAATCTTTTCAAAGAATGAGGGAATGATAGGATTCAAGGGACAACCGAGGGCCAAGATCCATTGCAAAACATAGGAGAGCCCATGACAAAGGAAATGACAAAGAAGATGAAAAAATGCTTACAATGTTTGATCCAAGAAGTACAAAGCAAAGAGCCGACATGCTACGAACCGAAGCCCACAATAATACTAAGGATTGATGAAGAAGCAATAGAGGCTCATGATGATAATATTAATGGTTGATTTGGTGGACCCTATGTGATTATTGATAATTGCATTTTTTGGCAATTTAGATTTTTATTCTAATATTTATTTATTAATTAGGGATTTGTTTCTTTGGTTAGGATATTTTGGAATTTGTTACCATTTTCTAGGATTTGTTTTGTGCCTATTTAAGCACCACAATGTAACATTTCAATGGACAATTCAGATTTATGAAAATTGAAGATTATGCTTTTCGGCGAGATAATTTCTCTTCTTTAGTTCTTATTGAAGAACTTGATCTTCTTCAAGTGTTTGATTGAAAAGATCGAACTTGATAGCTTTTGGTTCAATCAACGAGTTTGATTCGGGTCAAGCTACTTTTTTGATAACTACGGTTTCATCGAATTCATCGATCGGGGTCTAGTTCCTCTATTTCCTTTATTCTTGAATCTCAAGTCATTCCGTGATTATTCCACTTTGTTTCGAGTTTCGGATTCTCTAAAATCCGTAGTTCACATCAGACTGCCTCCTCTATGCTGGTACTTTTTGTTTGGGAATTAAACTTGTTCAAACGTACAGATATATGTATGCTGCCATTTGATATTTGAAGTTTTGAAGAAATTTACTCTGGCAGTTGAACCATTGTCTTAATATTTTGAGTTTTCTCTAACAAGAACATTTTGTTTATTATATAGTTCTCGTCCAGTAAAAACGAATATGAAACAAATATGTTCAAGTATCTAAGCATATTATCCATTTCTGTGTTTCCCCCTAAAATATCATCCTACTTGTAGCATTCCAAATACACCTAAATAATCAATGAATGGTCATGTCATGTTTTCTTTTTAGTTTCAGTAGGGTGTTACACATCGATATATCGCCTCTTATTCCTTAGTTAGCCTATTTTGCTCTTTATTCTTAGCAGGAACTGCACACACTTATTATACCACTAAATTTCAATGCAATAGAGATAAAGAAAACCAACTCTCTTGATTATTGGGATCGATGCATTTTAGTGATGGTTTCGGGTTCTGTCCAAGACGAAAGAGTTCACTGGCAGGCGAAAATTTGTTCAGACCTTTCTCCTTGCTCCTCAAGAGTCGGGTTACTTTATTCTTAACGATATCTTTCAATTCACTGAAGATGGAAAGGTTTACCAACATCCACCTTCTGTACAATTAGAAAAGACGGCATAACTCAGTTGACTCAGAGATGGTAGATTAGGTACAAGATCCTAGGTTCGACGCTTGCGTTGTCCTAGTGTGCGAGTTGCTACTCTCAATGTTGGGGTAGCTCCTTGAGATATCAGGTAAATGTCTCTTATCTCTGGGCCGCTGAGTAACCGTGATTTGCCTTTTGAGTATAATAAAACAAATATGACACCCAATTTAGAGCATCTAGCCTTATTGCTGAGCCATCAGGTATTTTTGACTTCTACTGTCTTGATAGAAAAAAAAAATTTCTGCAATTTCTTGCTACCTTTCTTATGGCTGTCACCATATAATCTATTTTTATGGATTCAGATGGTGTAGTGTGTGGTATATTTGCCTGTTGGAGACCACAAACTAGATAACACAATGCAGATTCCTTTTCTTTTGTTTCTTCTCTAATAATGCAAATCTTTTTCCCTTATTTCTTTAATCAATAATGCATATTTTCTCATACAATGTTATTTAGTATATTTGTTTTGGTTAAATGTGTTTTTAGAATTCATTAACCGTTTGCATCTAGTATCTACCAATGAGATTTTGATTGCATAAGAAAATAAAAAAAATTGTAATCCAGATTATTTTTTTGAATGCCAAGTTTATCTGTAGATTAATGCAGATTCCTTGTATTGTTTGGCTGACTGATCTTTTTCCTTATACATTTATGGGTTTATACACTAGAACAGGGTTGATTGGATCTAGCTACACAAATTACTTCATCTTTAACTGGTAGAATTGTTTTTTTCCCACATATTTTTTGGTGTGAATTTCTTGTTTTCTACTGCATTTTCTCTGCTGCCTGGTTCTAACTAAATGATTTAGCAGTTTCAGACTATATCTTGGAGGAAGAAGCAAGGAACTATGTGAACTCAGTTTCACATTGAAGACGATGCATTTGATAAGTACAGTCTTCCTGAGCAAGAAGAGGAACGGTTAAAAAGGGAAGTTCAGGTGGAGGAATTCCCTGTTGAAGAATCATGAGTCTTGCATCAAAGTGTGGCTCAGAGCCTACCAGAACCTGTTGGTTTGACAATCGAAGAATCTTTTGTAGAGCCTGAAAAGAAAACATACGCCTCTATTGTATGTTGATTCTCTCTGATATGTTTGAGTGCTCTCCTATTTTTATGTTCTCAAGCATGTACATCCATTTCTATCTATTCAGTGTATATTCGGGTGTCTTAAGAAAATAAATATATTTCTTTACAGTTTTTACTAATTTTGACCTATTTTGCCATGCTGTGTGTACGTAGTTAAGAATTTCCAGATGGTGTGTTCATTCGGTCTCGCTAGGTACACATTTTTCCTGTAATTGTCTTTATATGTTCGTTTTATTTTAGTGGTTGTCATTGATGTTGATGCGTGCAGGATATTGGAGTATGTTATGCTTTTGTTGAGTTTGAAGTAATCGATGGCGTCCACAATGCCTTGAAGGTTGAGCTTGTACCCAAAAGGCAAAATGCCTTGCCCACAAGGCCCCCACACTCCGGCCCGACAATTTGTGAGGGGGTTAAATCACGGTGACTCAGCGACTCAGAAATAAAAAACTTTTACCTGATATCCCAAGGAGCTACCTCAACATTGAGGGTAACAACTCGCNTTCTAGGGTCCTAGGGTTAAAGGTTCAGGGTTCCAAGTTCTAGGGACCTAGGGTTCACTGTTCATAGTTTCATGTTTTAGGGTTCTAAATTTAATATTTCAGTGTTTAGGGTTTAAGGCTTCCAAGGTCAAGTTCAGGGTTACTAGTTTGGGGATTCCAAGGTTTAGGGTCTAGGGTTCAGGGTTCAGGGTTAAGGGTTTAAGGGTTAAAGGTTCTAGGGTCCTAGGGTTAAAGGTTCAGGGTTCCAAGTTCTAGGGACCTAGGGTTCACTGTTCATAGTTTCATGTTTTAGGGTTCTAAATTTAATGTTTCAGTGTTTAGGGTTTAAGGCTTCCAAGGTTTTAGGGTTCAGAGTTAACATTTTTGAGGTTCAGAGTTAAGGGTTTTATAATTCCAGGATTAAGTGTTATACGATTCTAGTGTTTAGACTTGATGACGCTCAATGTTCAGGGTTTTAGTGTTCAAGAATCTAGGGTTCTGGTTTAAGAATTCCAGGGTTCTTGTTTAAGAGTTCCAGGGTTCCAAGATGCTAGGACCTAGAGTTCCAAGGTTTAGGGTTATAGATTTTAGAGTTTGAGGGCTACAGGGTCTTAGGGTTTATGGTTCCAAGGTTTAGGGTTCTAGGGTTCAATGTTAAGGGTTCCAGGGTTAAAGGTATAAAGTTTCAGGGTTCAAGGTTCCAAGATTTAGGGTTTGAGGTTTCTAGGGTACTAGGGTTGAGGGTTCTAAGGTTCAAGGTTCTAGAGTTTAGTGTTTAGGGTCTAGGGTTAATGGTTTGTGGGTTCTGAGTTCAAAGTTCCAGGGTTTCACATTGTAGGGTTCCAGTGTTCAGTGTTCCAGTGTTCAGGTTCAAGGTTTGAGGTTTCTAGTGTTCAAGGATTTAAAATGAAGGGTTCCAGGGTTCTTTGGTTAAGGTTCAAAGGTTCTATGGTTTAACGGTTCAAGGGTTCAGGGTCTTAGGGCTAAAGGATTTAAGGTTCGAGGGTTTTCAGGTTCTAGTTTTTAGGCTTCTCAGTTTGAAAGTTCTAGGGTTGCATGGTCTAGGGTTTCAAATTCCTAGGTTTAGGTTTCACAATACAGGATTCAAGGTTCAGGATTTGAGCGTTACAGGGTCCTTGGGGTAAATGTCAAGAGTTCAAGGTTCTAGGGTTGAAGGTTTACGCTTCCAAGGTTCAGGATTCTAGAATTTAAGGTTTGAAGGTTGTAGGGTTCCAAGGTTCAAGGTATTAAGGTTTAGAGTTCATTGTTTGAGGGTCTTAGGTTTCCAAGGTTCAGAAATAAGGGTTCAGGGAGTGGGCGGAGCAGGAAGACCTAATTGTGCGTGCTGTCACCCTGACACCCTGGGGAGACTATATAGAATAGAAGAGTCCGTCGACTCTTTTTTAATTTGAGAAGGTTTAAATGAAATCTAAATAAGTGTCTGGAGACATTTGTTTTCATGTCTGGTGTTCTTTCTCTTTTTTGAGTGTAGATCTACTCCGATGCTTACTGGAGATAGACTCCTATCTATGCTAACTCTCTTTGTTTTGTTTTCTTTGTTATCTTTGCATGTATAGTAACCCCAGTGTCAAATGTTTACTACTTAATGCTATGCTAATAGAATCCAGACTTTTTCAAGGTTCAACTTTTCATGGTTCAAGGGCTCAAGGTTCATTGTCCAAAGGTTCTAGGTTTCCAAGGTTCATGGTTTAGGGTAGGGGTGGGAACGGGCCGGACCGGTTTTAGAGTCTATAATACTCGACCCGTGAAACACGGTTTTGATAAAGTTGGACTCGTTAACCATATTTTGCAACCGTGAACCGGGCCCTGTCCGGCTCGACATTCACGGGCCGGGCCCGGTTTTTTACAAAAAAAAATTTAATTGTTGAAAAAATAAAAAGAGACAAAATTACAATATACAAATTACAAACCATAAATATCATTAAATAAAGAAGACAATAAAAATAACCTATTCATTTGAAAGTTTAAACTTCAAGTTCAAACATTCATCACGTAAAAAAAAATTCGATCAACGATCATTAACGATATAATACAAATTATTCAAAATATAGTTCATCATCTACCAACATACAAAATACAAATTTTCATTGGTAAATACGAGTAGATGACCCAAAGAAACGAAAGTCAAAATTCATAACGTCATTCATCATCAAATCAAGTCAATGTTTCGACACATAATTATCAAATCTATAATATTGACTAAAGATCAATATTCAATAGGTGGAAACTTCTTCATTGTCAAGTTCAAATTGCTCATCATTGGTGCAATCTAAAAATGAAAAAAAACATGTTAGAAAGTAGAACTAGAAACTATGTCTATGATAACGTAACAAAAAAAATCATACGTCGAATAAAATTAAATACCTTCAGCAATACTTTTGGTGTTATTAAGGTTTGTCTCATTGGTTGTTGTGGAAATCTTGAAAGGGTTGAAAGATTTGAGCCAACTTTGTGTACAAATTAGAGCTTCAACTGTGTTTGGTGATAGAGAACTACGAAAAGCATCAAGAACACGACCACCACAACTAAAGGCAGATTCTGATGCGACCGTAGAAATTGGGATAATCAATATGTTTCGTGCTATTTCGCTTAATACTTGATATTGATCTGAATTTTTTTCCCACCAAGATAGTATCTCCGCACTATCTGAAAAAATCTCTAGTTTCTCACTTCGGTATCGATCTATTTCTGACATATTGTTTTTGTCATTTTCATGATCCATATTTGCAGAACCGTAAAACCTAGAATACACAGCACTAGAACGAGCGTGGCCTAAAGGAGTATTTGGCATTGGTGGCCCTTGAACCCTTTGACTATCACTTGTACCTTTATCTTCGTTGATTGATTCCTTTTTGAAGTCTAAATATAACTTGTGGACTACGTCATCCACTCGTTTTGAGTAATCTACAACCTTGTCATCACCGAATAAAATGCTTATACAATGTTTTAAAAACATAGTTTTGCAACTTGGATCAAGAAAAGTCGCCACATACATAAGCATGTTTATCTTGTCAAAAGACCCCCAGTACTTATCAAACTTCATTTCCATCATCGATGCCATTTTCCTCAACATTTGGTTATTACATGTTGCATATTCTTCAATGGCAATTTTTAAATTACAAACTTCACCGACGTACATATTTGCTGTGATGTGCAAAGAAGCAGAAACATGAAGTGTCATAGTGTGAAATTGTTTCAAAAACTTCATGTACTCTCGTATGCATGACCAATCTTGAACCGTAGGTATCCCTTCTTTTCCAATTTCCGCCGAGAGAGAACTGTCATCCTCAACCATTTTCTCAAAAGCTGCTTCATAGTTTATAGCATTTTCTAACATCAAATATGTTGAGTTCCACCGTGTAGAAACATCGAGAGTCAAACTATTGTTGCAAGCAATTTTAACTGAATCAACACATTTCCTGAAATTTTGCAATCGTGCTGGAGAAGACCTCACATACTTCACCACCTTCTGTATCCTTGCTATTGACTCGTGATGTTCTTTCAAACCATCAGAAACTACCAAATTTAGTATATGCGCAAAGCATCTCACATGCATGAAATCACCATTCAAAAGAAGTCCATTCCAAGTTTTTACTGTCTTCGTCAAGTATGATATAGCTACATCATTGGAACTTGCATTATCGACAGTCACACTCGTGACATGATCAATATCCCACTGTAGGAGTCGTTCTTCTATTTCTTTACCGATTGTTTCCCCTTTATGATTTGGAATCAAACAAAAATTCAAAATTTTCTTTTGTATCATCCAGTCTTCATCAATGTAATGAGCTATTAGGACCATATAATTCAAATTTTGAATCGAAGTCCATGTGTCAGTGGTCAAGCATACCCACTGTGAAGTAGTAAAAAAATATTCTCTTAACTTTGTTCTTTCATGCTCATATATCTTCATAATTTGTGACGTAATCGTTTTTCTTGAAGGCATCACGAAGTTGGGATTCAAATAACGACAAAAAGTTTTAAAACAGATTCCTTGAACCACCTTCATAGGAAACTCATCTAATATAACCATTTTTGCAAGAAATTCCTGAGCCCCAATTGCATTGAATGTTGGCACTGCAGAACCTGTGCTCTCATCAGTTTTGAACATCAAAGTCGTTTGCGTACTGTCTATAGTAGTCGCATACTTCTTACATGCCTTTAGATGTTTAAGCAAATTAGAAGTACCATTTTTAGATGGATGAGCTGCATACGTCTTACCACAGTAGTTATATTTTGCTCTATCACTATCTAATATCCTAGTAAAATGGCCCCAAACTTCAGACTTAATTCTTTTATTGGCACAATGAGAATTTTCACCATTCGAAGAGTCCATCCTATATAATATACCAGAAGTAATCATTAATAAAAACTAATTTATAGTACTATGACAAAGAGAAAGCAACATATTTAAAAAAATAAATCAACACATACCAACAGAATTTCTCACAACTTTTTCACAATTTGTGCCCAAAAAAATCTGTTTCTTTCCTAGTATTCTTCAAATGAATATCGCAAGTTGCTTAATTTAACGTAATGTTAGTCAATAAAACAAAAATCAATAACGATTTAAAACGAACAGCAAGCAAAAAAACCCAGGTAAAAAACAACGAGCAATAGTCCAGCAACGAGCAATATCGTGTGCAACAAGTAGTTTCAATCAATTAATTCGTTGAATCAATTAGCTGAACAAATTTCGTGTGGGTTACCTTAGAAATTGATGAGCAATAATCCAGCAATGGCGACGGCTCCGACAACAACGAGCAATAGTCCAACAACGGCGACTGCTCCGACAACAATGAGCCAGCAGCGGAGTTCAGTCGTTAGGTGGACGAGAATCGGTTGGAAGGGAGAGAGGCTACTAATAAAAAATAGAACAGCGAAGGAGATGAGCCGGGAACGATTAGCCGACGGTGTGAAATCGACGACGAGTTCAGCAGAAATCGGCGGAAATCGATGGTGGGAGACAGAAATCGGCTGGAGCTGGAGGGAGTGGAGGCGGAGGCTGGAGAGGAGAAGGAGAACGATTAGGTTTAGAAATGAGGAACAATAGCATAAAAACCCAGGTAAAAAACTGGAAAAACCCAGTCGGCCGGCTGGTTTTTATTAGATCCGCGGTTCAGTCGGTTTTGGAAGTAAAAACCCAGGTAAAAAACCATCATTCACGGTTTTTAAATTTTTGGATCGGTGGCTGTTTTTTAAAATTGAAAAAACCGGGCAAAACCTGCCTGGACCGGCCGGGCCAGGCAAAACCGCGGATCCGGGCCGGTTTTGCCCACCCCTAGTTTAGGGTTCAACGGTTCATGATTCCATGGTTTTGGGTTCCAAGAATATAGGGTGTAGGGTTCTTCCGTTCCTAGGTTTAGGGTTCAGGGTTCCAGAGTTTGAAAGTGTTTAGGGTTCTGGGTTGAGAGTCCTAGGGTTTTAGGTTTACAATTATAGGATTCAGTGTTTGGGCTTCAAAGGTTCATGATTTTAGGGTTCTAGGCTCTAGGGTTTTTGGTTCCAAGGTTTATGGTTCCGAGGTTTAGACATCAGGGTTTGATTGTTCAGGTTCCTAGGTTTCATAATTCAAGGTTATAAGGTTTGGGGATTTAGGGTTTTCGGCTACAAACGTTAAAAATTCTAGGGTTGAGGGTTTAAGGGTTAAGGGTGTTGTAAGGTTATAGTGTCCTAGGATTTAGGTTTAAGGCTTAAGGGCTCTGCTTTCAAGGTTAAGGGTTTAAGTTTCAAGAGTTTTAGGATTCTTGGGTCAAGGGTTGAAGGTTCCATGGTTCGGGGGTTCTAGGTTTAAGGGTTCTAGGGTTGAGGGTTCAAGGTTCCAAATTTCCACAATTTCAGTGTTTAGTCTATAGGGTTCAAGGTTCGAGGGATTAAGCTACAAGGTACTAGGGTTCCAGAGTTCAAAGTTTAGGCATCTGAGGTTAAGGGTTCTCGAGTTCAGGGTTCCAGGGCTAATAGTTTTAGGGTTCAATGGTCCAATGTTCCAGGTTTGAGGGTCTAGGGTTCATAGTTCAAAGGTTCAGTGTTTCAAGGTTTTAGGGTTCAGATTTTTAGAGATCCAGGTTCCTAGGGTTCAAGGTTCAAGGTTCCAAGATTCGGGGTTCAAGGTTCAGGGTTAAAGCTTTAAGGGTTTCAAGGTTCCAAGCTTCTTGGGGTTAATGTTCTAGCATTCCACAGTTCAAATGTTTAGGATTTAGGTTCAGGTTGTTGGCATTCAGGGTTTAAGGTATAGGCTTTCAAGGTTCAGGGTTAAAGGTTTTGGGTTAAGGGTTTTAGGGTAAGGGTTTTTTGGTTAAGGGTTTTTTGGTTAAGGGTTCAATGTAATATTGTTCGAGTTTCCAGGGTTCATGTTTACAACTTTCAAGGTTCCAGGTTTCAAGGTTCAGGCTTTAATGGTTCGATGTTTCAAGGCTACACGATTCAAAGGTTATAGGGTTCCAAGGTTCCAAGGTTAAAGGGTTAACAATTAGGGTTCAAAGGTTCAAGGTTCCAAAGTTACAGTGTTCCATGGTTTAGGGTTCGAGCTTTCAAGGGTTTAGGGTTCAACGGTTCTAGGGTTCATGGTTAAAGTGTCCATGGTTCATGTTTTAATGGTTCCAAGGTTAAAGTTTTTAATGTTCATGATTCCAAGGTTAAAGTTTTTAATGTTCATGATTCCAAGGTTCACGATTTTTGGTTCAAGGTTCCAAGATTAAGGGTTCTAAGTTTCTAGGGTATATAGGTTCAGTGTTCAAGGTTCCTAGGTTCAGAGTTCAGTGTTTGAGGTTTTGGGGTTTTAAGGTTCAAGGTTAAAGGTTTAGGTTTCATGGTTATAAGGTTCAAGGTTCTAGTGTTCACGATTCAGGGTTAAGGGTTCAGGGGTCTGCAGTTAAAGATTCTAGGATTTCAAGGTTTATTGTTTATGGTTGCGAGGTTAAGGGTTCGAGAGTTCAGAGTCAAATGGTTTAGGGTTCAGAGTTCTAGGGTTCCAAGATTTCTATCTTCATGGTTCTTAGGTTCTAGGGTCTTGGCTTAAGGGTTTAGATGTATAGGGTTTCAGGGTTTCAGGGCTCCAGGTTTGAGGGTTCTTGGGTTACATGGTCGTGGGTTCAGGGTTCCAAGCTTCTAGGGTCTAAGGTTTAGGGTTCCAAGAGTCCTGAGTTCAAAGGGTCAAGGGTTTATGACACGGAATGGAGGGGGATTAGATTTAGGAAGTGGGAGAATCAAGTTAGGTTAACGGAAAACGATAATCCAATAATTCCAGAATCAGGACTGGAATTTGGGATGGCGATAACTCAACGATAAGATCGAGTTTCAGGCTGAACTTTTGAGGGGAACTTTGGGGAAGGGTTAAGTAATAAACTTCAAAATTTTAAGGCGATCACGTGGATGGATCGGTCAAAATGTAATGGAACCGTAACAGCAATCAGTAGTGGTCAAAAATTGACAACCGGCGAAGAATTGAAATATCAAACGAAATCAACAATGGAAGAAGGAGCTTATGGACTTCAAGCTCACCCTATGACCTTGAGGAAGGCTGGAGACTTTGAAGCAAAAAGAGAACCCCAGCTCGGAGGAGGGAACCCTTTAAGAACAACAGTGGTCGGAGGATCGCCGACTGCTAGTTGAAGTTGAAAAATGTCCCGGGAAAGGGAGATCTAAAAGCTTCTTTAATTCAAATTCCAAAGTACCCTTACAATCACGCAATAGGAGAGGTTTTATCTGCTGAGAAGAGTGGGAAAAAAGGGAGGGAAAATTGAGGGCCAAAGGCATGCAACTTGCATGCTGGAAATTGAAATAAAGGAGGGAAAATTGGACCAATGAGATTGCAAGAATGTGAAAGCCACGTGATCTTGAATCTCCTCAGCCAATTTTCCCTTCTTTCTTGGCCCAAAATACCCTTCTCGTAGCCAAAAATTCCTCATGCAAAACACCATGCAAGCATGCAAAAATAAACACAATAAAACCTAGCCGAGAAACCCTCTCGGGTTCTCCAAATATCCAACGTAAAATTCACGTAAAAATTAAGCTAAAAATGAGATAAAATTCCTTCAATCCATGTAAATGCTGGTGAGTTGAGTCGTGGTTGATCACTTTTGCATGGGACTCCAACTCACCATGCAACGTGATATTTCAATCGGGTTCGGGTTCGGGCTTGATTTCGGAGCTCTCGGTTTTTGGTTGAAAACCCACCTTTTCTCCACGCCAAATTATCATGTGTTTTTGCCTTGTTTGATCCTCCAAAGTTGGCTTAGAACTGTATAATTCTTCAATTAATTTTCCTGCAAAATTAACAAACATATGAGAAAAATTCCGAGCTCGGGCTCAGGTGATTGCTCCGCTTGGCATGCCAATCTGTGGCATGTCAATTTAGGTTTCCATGGGTCCAGGGTTCAAGGTTTAATGTTTAGGGTTTCGGGTTCAAGGGTTCATGATTTGAATTTTGTGGTTCAAAGGTTGAGGGTTCTAGGGTTTAGGGTTAGGGCTCATAGTTTTAGGAATTAGGGTCCAAGGATTTAGTTTTCATAATTAAAGTGTTCAGTGTTAAGGGTTCCTTGGTTGTAGTGTGCACGGTTCAGAGTTACAAGGTTCCAAGGTCTAGGGTCCAAGATCCTATGGGTTAAAGGTTAAGGGTTCTAGAGTTTAGGGTTCTTGGGATCTATGGTTTAAGGGTCTAAAGTTAAGTGCTCGAGGGTTAGATCATTTAGGGTTCAAGGTTCTAGAATTCTAGGGTGAAAGGTTCCATGGTTCAGGATTTTTTGGTTTATGGTTTCTAAGGTTCATGTTCAAGGGTTCTAGAGTTCCAAGGTTCAGGGTTCACGGTTTCTAGGTTCCATTTTTCCAAGGATCTAGGGTTCAGGGTGTAGGGTTCTAAGGTTTATTATTGAAGGGTTTAGGGTCATGATTCATGGTTAGGGTTTGAGGTTTAAGATTTTAGGGTTCCATGGTTCAAGACTTAAAGGTTAAGTATTCTAGAGTTTAGAATTCAAGGTATAGGGTTCCTGGCTTCATGGTTTAGGCTTCCAAGGTTCACGGTTCTAAGGTTTAGGGTTCCAGGTTCCACGAATAAGAGTTCTACGGTTCTTGGTTCAAGGTTATAGGGATCTAGAGTTCATGGTTTAGGCTTCTAAAGTTCAAGGTTCTTAGTTTCAAGGTTCAAGGTTCTAAGGTTTAGGTTTTAAGGTTCAGGGTTCAATGTTTAAGGGTTCTAGGCTTCCAAGGATCCATGGTCAAAGGTTAAGGGTTCCAAGGGTCAGGATTCAGGGTTCTAGGATTCTAGGTTTCAAGGTTCTAGGGTTCAAGGTTCCAGTGTTCTAGGGTTCAATAGTCCAAAGTTAAGGGTTCCATAGTTCTAGGAGTTAGGGTTTAAGGTTTAGGGTTTCAAGGTTAGGGTTCAGGGTTCAGAGTTTGAGGGTTTGAGGGTTCAAAGTTCAATTGTTCATGGTTCATGGTTTGAGGGTTCTAGGGTTCAGGTTCAGGTTCAGGGTTCAAGGGTTCAAGTTTTCACAAATATATGGTTACATAGTTCCAGGGTTTAGGGTTCAAGGTTCCATTGTTTAGAGTTCCTAATTTAAGGGTTACTTGTTCTAGGATTCTAGATTTAAGATTAGAGCTTCCAAAGTTAAGGGTTATAGGGTTCAGGATTCAGGGTTTAAGGTTCAAGATTTATTGTTCAAGGATTCTAGGGTTCAAAGTTCCAGGGTTTATGGTTCAGGGTTCTAGGGTTTAGGGTTTTAGTTTCCAAGGTTCGAGGTTGCAAGGTCTAGGGTTAAGTTTTTAGATGTTAATGGTTCCAAGGTTAAGGGTTTAAGGGTTCAGGGTTAAGAG
>QAOC01049665.1:85946-101506 GCA_003255005.1 Begonia fuchsioides | reverse complement strand
AATTGTACTGGGAGAACCATTCTGAAAGGCGGAGGAGCTATTTGTTGGGGATTTTCTTCTGCCTGAATTCGAGCATTCGAGGAAAGCTGGAGAGGTCACACTCGATCAAAAAAGTAATCTCGACGAGATGAAATTTGAATTTTGAGATAGCTCTTTTGACCGCTAATATCTCCTTGATAGTAAAATGGTAGTGTTGTTCGGCTAGGGAGAACTTTCCGCTTCTGTAGGCACATATGTGACGTTGTCCATGGATTTCTTCTAGCAATATTACTCCCCAAAACAAGTCACTAGCATCAGTTTGAAGAACCAGTTTGCCTCTGGAAGGAATGGCTAACGGAGGAAGATCTTAGAGAAGCTCCTTGAGTTTAGCAACAGAGGAAGATGCAGAAGGTGTCCATTGTGGAGCATCTTTTTTTAAAAGATCTTCAAGAGGCTGTAAAAGGACGGAAATATGAGGAACAAAATCTCTAAGGTAGTTTACAATACCGAGGAATTGCTGGATCTGTTTGACTCCAGTAAACTGTGCTGGAAAATGTAACAATTCCTGGGCAATGAGGTTCGGGCTTGTAATGTCCTTGTTCGAGAATCATGCCAAGGAATTCAATCTGTTGTTTGTTAAGAAGAGTTTTGCGTCTTGAGAGCATGATTCCATGGCGTTGAACTAGAAAGGCAAACTGCTGGAGGAGATTGCGGTGAGATTGTTCGTCTTTGCTATAGAGGAGGATATCATCAATGTAGATGAGTGCTGAATGCTGGAGAGGCTCAAAGATTTGTGCCATAGCTCTTTGGAAAAGAGAGGGGGCAGTTTTGAGGCCGAAGGGTAGAACTTACCATTGGTAATGAGCGCGAGGAATACAAAAACCGGTTTTACTACGATCGTCCGGGTGGAGACCAAGTTGCCAAAAACCGCTTTTAAGATCAAATTTAGAAAAGAATTTGGCAGAGGCAAGATTGGCAAAAAGAGCCTGTCGATTGGGTAGAGATAATTTATTATCCTGGAGGAAGAGGTTTAAAGGTTGGTAATTGATAACAAGCCTTTTTTTTCCTCGAGCTTGTTACTTTTCTTGTTGACATAGAAGGCTGAACTCGTTCTCAACTGGCAGTCTCAGAATGCTCTGGCACAAAACAAACTACTCCAAAAAGTTGCCACCAAGGTTTGCGACATCGATAACAAGTTAACCTTGTCTACCCAACATACCCATGACATGCTACAAACTCTCTCCCGACGTCTCTCTCGTCTCAAAAAAGGAAAGACGTCTCTTCCTTACGGGCATGATCTCGACGAAGAGAAGGCTAAACTCAAACGACAGATCCAGATGCTTAGTCGGTCTTCTGAGTCCTCTCGAACCCACCTGAACCTCTTGACGATTTTGAATTCCGACGACGCCCATTATCAACAACTATGCCTATAACCCTTAGCATGACTCATTCAGCAGAAGGCGACAAGAAAAAGAAAATGGATATCGTCCAAATCCGTGATTTAATACGCAGACAACGGCGAGATGCCGAAGGATCCACTTCTACCCAGACCCCCAATCAACAACTTATGGTATCATCCAAAATACAACAGCCATGGTCCCAACGACAAGAAACTATTTTTCAGGCTTACCAGCAGCCTGATAGTCCAGTTCAGTCTACCGACAGAGATTCTGATGACTCTGGCAACATCATATCTTCCTCTTCTTCGGATCAATCTATGGCTGATCTACCCTCCCTTTCAGATGAATCAGTTCAACAGATTGCGCCTATCTATCCAGATAAGGACAATATGTCTTCTTCCTCATCTCAAGGTCCGCCTCCCCAGACCAATCACGACTCCACTACAGGTCTTAAGTTTACTCTCGATGACATTCCTTACTCCAAATGGACGCAGCGGATTCAAGATATGCACGCTTGGTGCCTCCATAGAAAGTTAAGTACTTCCTATGAATCTGACATTATCGCAGACCTTACCTCCCGGTTTACAGGCTCATTGTACAATTGGTGGAACCTCATCTCCGAACAACAGCAGGTTCACCTCATGACTCTTCCTATGTCTGAATTCTTCCAAGCTTTACATATACAGCATGTTGGGAATCTTGATCGGATTATTGATATCAAAAGATCGGAATTCTTCAAACGAAAATGCTGCTCCTATACCCAGACAGACTTAGACGACCATTTCAAGATCCTTTCCCAGTCTTTTTACCTTCTCGGCGGTGACAACACTCTGAAGCCTGTATTTTTATCCTCCATCCCAACTACCATTTCTTCAATTGTTGAAAGATCCCTCCTTACCAAGGGAATACGTTTGGCAGAGCTTTCTCTCGGACAGATCCAACAAGAAATTCAAACAGCCGTATTAGACTTATGCCACCGGAAAGATATCCTTCATGGTTTTCTAACCGAATATAGGCGCCTCGACTCAGCATGCCAATCTTCATCAAAGAAGTTATTTATTAAATGCAAGACTGGCGATCATTGTGAATGTGCTCATACGAAGAAAAAATCCCATTTTAAACACATCCCTATGGGAAAAAGAAGACCGAGTTCGACCAAACAGAAACCATGGAAACATTTTCTTCGCCGCAAGAAGTTCACCCCTAAGTTTACTCGTTGTTTCATCTGCAACCATCCAGGACATTTTGCCAAGACTTGTCCCAAACGGAAGGAAAAGCTTTTTGCCCAAATCGAGCAATTTACAGGCTTGTCTCTTAAGGATAATGATCTTGAATCAATATTCTCCACTGATGACCACGAAGCTGACGACACTCTTATGTGCCTTGACGGTTTAATTCCGTATGACTCGGATAGTCATAGCGATGATTCTGTTTTTATGGTCCAAACACCTTCCGTTCAGATTTTTCCTCTCTCTTCAGACAAACCAACCTCACCTCACGTTCAAGTCAAGCTTCTCCTCACCAAATATGACAAACCACTCCATGTAATTGCCTTCTTAGACACGGGAGCAGCCCAAAGCTTGGTCAACCCCAAAATCATTCCCCAGACATTCCTCAAAAGACACAAAAAACAGTTCACTACTACCTCAAATCAGGTCTTTTCTACATTCTGGAAAACTACTCCTTTGACAATCATTTTTTTTCCACAGTGCTCTGTCACTACATCTTTTATAGTCACAGAGCTTCCAGGCAAAGATGTTCTCATTGGATGGGATATTCTCCAGCAACTTCCGTATCTTCGGATGCTCCCAACAGGAATACGATACAAAGGCAATTTTCAACCTTATACCGACACCTTCGCCTTTACCAACTTGATGAAACACAAACACAAGACCACCTCATTCAGCTGTTTGACACCTCCTTTGCAGATGATCATACTGAATTCGCCAAAAAATGCCCACATCCTTTATGGCTTAACCAGGATTTCTTTGTCCGGCTCCATTTCAAAAAAACAGAAGACTCTAACCCCACCAAAGCTAGCCATCCTGGCATGAACCCCACGGACCTCACCCTAGCTGTCCAAGAATGCAAAGATTTACTCGACCAAGGCCTTATTGAGCGAACCAATTCAGCATGGGCCTGTGAAGCCTTCTATGTCAACAAGAAAAGTGAACAAGCTCGAGGAAAAAAAAGGCTTGTTATCAATTACCAACCTTAAAACCTCTTCCTCCAGGATAATAAATTCCCTCTACCCAATCGACAGGCTCTTTTTGCCAATCTTGCCTCTGCCAAATTCTTTTCTAAATTTGATCTTAAAAGCAGTTTTTGGCAACTTGGTCTCCACCCGGACGATCGTAGTAAAACCAGTTTTTGTATTCCTGGCGCTCATTACCAATGGCGAGTTCTACCCTTCGGCCTCAAAACTGCCCCCTCTCTTTTCCAAAGAGCTATGGCACAAATCTTTGAGCCTCTCCAGCATTCAGCACTCATCTACATTGATGATATCCTCCTCTACAGCAAAGACGAACAATCTCACCGCAATCTCCTCCAGCAGTTTGCCCTTCTAGTTCAACGCCATGGAATCATGCTCTCAAGACGCAAAACTCTTCTTAACAAACAACATATTGAATTCCTTGGCATGATTCTCGAACAAGGACGTTACAAGCCCAAACCACACATTGCCCAGGAATTGTTACATTTTCCAGCACAGTTTACTGGAGTCAAACAGATCCAGTAATTCCTCGGTATTGTAAACTACCTTAGAGATTTTGTTCCTCATATTTCCGTCCTTTTACAGCCTCTTGAAGATCTCTTAAAAAAAGATGTTCCACAATGGACACCTTCTGCATCTTCCTCTGTTGCTAAACTCAAGGAGCTTCTCCAAGATCTTCCTCCGTTAGCCATTCCTTCCAGAGGCAAACTGGTTCTTCAAACTGATGCTAGTGACTTGTTTTGGGGAGCAATATTGCTAAAAGAAATCCATGGACAACGTCACATATGTGCCTACAGAAGCGGAAAGTTCTCCCTAGCCGAACAACACTACAATTCTACTATCAAGGAGATATTAGCGGTCAAAAGAGCTATCTCAAAATTCGAATTTCATCTCGTCGGGATCACTTTTTTTTATCTAGTGTGACCTCTCCAGCTTTCCTCGAATGCTCGAATTCAGGCAGAAGAAAATCCCCAACAAACAGCTCCTCCGCCTTTCAGAATGGTTCTCCCAGTACAATTATCAGCTGAAACACATTAAGGGTTCTGATAACATAGTTGCCGATTTCTTATCTAGGCCATTCCAGACAACTCGCATCCCCACCATCCAAGCTATTTTTATGATGCGCCAAGCCGATGATGATCCCTTCTTCCCACGACCAGAACCAACTCACATCCTACCACAGCCTCGTCTCCTACTTGGGGCTCCCCCAGAGATACTTCACAGCTCCAATCCTACCAAATCTCTGCGTAAAGCCCTAAAATTAGCCTACCTCTACCAAACCCACCTATTTGATCAACATAGTATCATGCATTTTGGGCCTTACGGCCTACACCCCAAATACCCTTTCTTATTTCCTTTTTTAATCTTGGGATGGGCCCCCGAACAAGAAAAATGGATGCCATGGTATCTTCTACACTCCTATATCCTGGCTATTGAACTAAGAATACATGATGCTCTTGATTCTATAATAGGCCACACCGAACCAGGACATTTCTTACAAATTCTTCAATGGTTTAAACCACTTCCCGACTGGCAAACTGATCTAGAACATGCACTCACTACATGGGAATCTCTCCCGGATGAATCCCAACCAGTATATATTTTCATTGCCAGGCGTTTTTGGCATTTTCATCCCAAAACTAAAGTCCTTGATACAGTCCAATTTACCCATCATTATGGCTCCTTTGCTGCCCACTCACTTGTCAGTGAAATAGAGCTCCAAATATGACTCTCTCAGGAAAACAAGATTCCTACTCCATCTCTTGATGAAATTGAACAAGGATGGCAGCTTTTCCAGCATGGACCACCATAAGCTTTTCTAGCTTGTCGTTTTTCAATAATTGCGCGTGTTGTTTGCGCATCTTCTGCTTTTTCTGAATGCTTGAAGCATCTTTTGCTTTTAGGTTTGTTGTTGCGCGTGTTGTTTGCGCATCTTCTGCTTTTTCGTTGTGCTTGAAGCATCTTTTGCTTTTAGGTTTGTCGTTGCGCGTGCTGTTTGCGCATCTTCTGCTTTTTCGTTGTTTTTTCCAGGCCTATATATATGGCATTGTTTTCCTTTGCCAAGCAGAATGAAAAAACTATGTTTTCCTTGTTCCTGTGCAGCTAATTCTCCCTTTCTCCCTCTAGTTGAAACCGTAGTAGTTCAAACCTTCTCTCTTTTATCACCATTTCTGTTATTCTGAACACCCTCTCTTTTCTGTTCCCATATCCTTCTTCCTTCGTAAGGCTTCGCCAAGCATTCTCGCCAAGGGGGCATAAAAATGCATTAGAAGCAGAATAGATACGATATGGTTCGAACCCTTTTCTCTATGATTTGGTCCATGATAGTATAAATCTCTCTCTTCTCCGAGTATCTAGGCTGGAATACCACTGGTTGCGAACTATTGGTTCAAAGGATTCTGTGTGAATCGTACCGGGGGTTTAACAACGCCATGTATTCGGTAGAATAGCTAGATTTATTTATATGTTCGACCGTCTATCCTTTGGTTCATAGCAGTACGATTTAAATATGACTCCATTGATGACAAGGTAGCAGAAATCCATACTGCCATCAATCAATTCAAGACCACAGAGAAGTCAATAAGTGCTCCTAATCAGACAAAAATGTCTAATCCAGTTGATGAAATTAAAGATCAAATTCGACGAAGCTTTCCTTTAATCTCAGAGGAAGAATTATTCTCCAAATGTATGGAGCATCTAAAATCAAACTTTGTAGATTCCTTCAAAAGTAAAGAGGTTTCTTCAAAGATGAGTATTTCGTCCAATGAGGATGAAAAGAATATGTTTAATTGCCTTGGTGGACAAGCTCAACCTATCGACAGTCCATTAGCTAATATAGGAGATTTCTGGGACTCTTTTACGGATTTAGTCTCCCAGCATAAAAGACAAATTCAAAAATCCAAAATGAAGCAGGCTATAATTGTGGAATCTGATGAGTCTTCCACCGAATCCGACTTTATAAAGTTTTAAGATTTGGATAATGTAATTATTGTACTTTATGTCGGAAAATTATAGCCGACCTACTTTTTTCTATTCTGCTTTTTCTTTGTCGGACAATTATAGCCGACCTTAAAATTTTATAAAGTCAGATTAAGTCTGCTTTTTCTTTTGTCGGACAATTAGGGTTTATGGTTTAGTACCAAAGTGCAGTCGGGCCCTGCGTACGCCAAGTAAGCTTGAAAGGAAAATAGAACAGCGTTAGGAGAAAGAGAGAGAGCAACAATGAGAGAGAGTAAGAGAGCAGAATAGAGTACATAAAGTACAATAATTTTAAGGTCGGCTATAATTGTCCGACAAAAGAAAAAGCAGAATAGAAAAAAGTAGGTCGGCTATAATTTTCCGACATAAAGTACAATAATTACATTATCCGAATCTTAAAATTTTATAAAGTCAGATTCGGTAGAAGACTCGTCAGACTCCACTATTAAAGTCTGCTTCATTTTGGATTTTTGTATTTGTCGCTTGTGCTAGGAGACTAAATCCGTAAAAGAGTCCTAGAAATCTCCTGTATCAGCAGATGGACTGTCGATAGGTTGAGCTTGTCCACCAAGGCAATTAAATCTATTCTTTTCTTCCTCATTGGAAGAAATACTCATCTTTGAAGAAATCTCTTTAGATTTAAAAGAGTCCACAAAGTCTGATTTTAGATGCTCCATACATTTAGAGAATAATTCTTCCTCTGAGATTAAAGGAAAGCTTCGACGAATTTGATCTTTAATTTCTTCAATTGGATTAGACATTTTTGTCTTATTAGGAGCACTTATTAACTCCTCTGTGGTTTTGAATTGACTGATGGCGATATGGATTTCCGCTACCTTATCATCAATGAAGTCATATTTAGACCACCATCTGGAGTAAAAGGTTCGATGAATAGCTGGAATGCCAACTTTATCGACACCTTTTATTAAATCCCACTTGAAAATCCAGGAGAAGCCAAATTTGGAGAAGAATAGGAAAGTATCATAACCCGAGCAAGTATGCCTTTTCAATTTTGGGTTTGCATCTGTCCATGAATTATATGCCGAAAGGATTGGATCCGGCAGAATAAAAATTTGAGGAGCATATTTGTTCCACCATGAGAAAAACCAATTTGGTATTTTGTCAATATTCGCATCAAAGCACAACTTAATAAACCAAGTGTGCTTAAATTGAGCATTTTGGTATAAAAATGCTTGATTCCAAGCTTCAACATAATCCCAATAATTGAAATCTTTTCCCGGACTCAATTTTCGAGATCTATAGAGATCAAAACCCCACATTGAGGGAGGAAACACTTTTCTGATTAATGCTTTGCTATAGCTTATACTGGGGCTTATTCCAGAAGATTTATTGAGATTATGATTAATCTCCACCGAATCAGATTCTATTAGAATCGACTTATAGTATACTCGATTTTTGCCATTCGCAAAAGGAGAATTATTGGAATCAAGATAATATTGCTTGATTTTCCAAGGATCTGATATTTCCTTTGAATGATCAAAGTCGATTGTAAAAATAAATTCGATTTCTTTATTTTCCAAAAATATTGGTTATGTAATTAGAACCTCTTTATATATATTAGCTTTATTAGCTGGAATTTTCCCTTGATTGGGACGAGACGATTCTCCCTTTTGTTTCCTTATTTTGGAGACCTTTTGATTATAGATTCTTCATAAATCTATTTCTTCCGAATTAGGAAGAGAGGGGTAATGAGGCATTCCTCTCCCTCTACCTCTACCTTGTTTAGCCATTCTGCAGATACTCACGAGACAAAAAGTCAGGCAACGAATTATTAATGTCTTTAATATACTCGATATCAAAATCAAACACAGATAATTCTGTTTGCCATCTAGCAAAAAATTGTTTAGAGGATAAATTTTTAATATCTTTTATTAAAATTTGTTTTATGGCAGAACAATCAATTCTTAATAAGAATTTTTTATTCAATAAATCATGTTGAAATTTAATGATACATTTTACTACTGCCAAAATTTCATTTTTAACAGTAGAGTAATTTATTTGAACATTTCTCCAAGTTCCGGAATAGAATCTTATTTATTCTTCTTTCTCTGAGGTAGGATTTAATTGTTTAAGAATCCTGCCAAAGCCAAGATCAGAAGCATTAGTTTCAACAATTTTAAAATAGTTAGGATTTGCTAAATTTAAGCAGGGTAATTCTTTGATTTTAGATTTTATCAATCTAATAATATGAGTATGATTATCTGTCCAAGCTGGTGGATTTTTTGTAAGTCGATTATACAAAATTGATGTATCAATTGATAAATTTTGATAATGGTTAGCTAAATAGTTTAAGCTTCCCAAAAATCATTGTAATTGAGTCTTGTCTAAAATTTCATCTGGAAATTTAGTAGCAAATTCTATACTCCTATTAATAGGAATAATTGTTCATTTGTTAATATTATGACCAAAAAATTTAATCGTGGTTTGAAATAATTTTATTTTTGGTTTAGAGATTACTAAACCATTTTTTTTTATAATATTTTTTAAACATTTTAAATGTTTAAAGTGTTGACTAATATTCTAAGAGAAGACTAGAATAACGTCAATATAAACTATTATGAAATCAGAATATGAATGAAATATTTCATTCATAATATTCTGAAATTTGGAAGGAGCATTTTTTAATCCAAAAGGCATTACATTCCATTCATAATGCCCAAAAGGAACTGTAAAAGCAATTTTATATTTATCAGATTCATGAATTTGAATATGCCAATATCCTGATTTTAAATCAAATTTGGAAAATATTTTTGCTTCGTATAAACGATCTAATAAATCTTTTTTATTAGGAATTGGATATCTTATCCATTTTAAACAATCATTAAAGGGGTGACCCAGATTTTTGCTCCCATTCAGCATTCTGCTCCAGAAATAGCCCCGATTTAGCCATGTCCTCCTCCTCTTCCCAAACTCCACGACCTCACCTCCAACATAAATTCTCTGCTGGTCTTAAGTTTACCCTTGATGATATCCCTTATTCAGAATGGACTCGCCGCATTCAAGATCTCCATGCTTGGTGTCTCCACCAGAAGCTAACTATTTCTTCTGATTCAGACATCATTACCGATCTTACATCCAAGTTTACTGGATCACTATACAATTGGTGGCACCTTATCTCTGAACAGCAGCAAGTTCAGCTCATGACCCTTCCTTTGTCGGAATTTTTTCAAGCATTACATGTTCAACATGTCGGCAACCTTGACCGTATCATGGACATCAAGAGGTCTGAATTTTTTAAACGCAAATGTTGTTCATATACTCAATCAGACTTGGATGACCATTTCAAGGTTCTTTCCCAGTCTTTTTATCTTCTTGGCGGTGATGATACCCTAAAGCCTGTTTTTCTATCCTCAATTCCACCAACTATATCCTCTATTGTCGAACGATCTCTTCTTTCCAAAGGTATCTGATTGGCTGAGCTTACTCTCGGACAGATTCAACAAGAGATTCAAACAGCTGTTTTGGATTTGTGTCATCGAAAGGAAGTCCTTCAAGGATTTCTATCTGCAAATAAATGCCTAGATAACGCCTATCATAATTCCTCAAAAAAGTTGTTCCTTAAGTGCCGACCTGGAGATTCTTGTGATTGTGCTCATACAAAAAAACGGTCCCATTTTAAGCGTATATCTGTCAGGACTTCGAAGCACCGGTCCTCTCCTACTCGACGACCTTGGAGGCATTTTCTCCGGTGAAAAAAGGTCTCCCCCAAATCTACCCGATGTTTTATCTGCAATCAACCGGGACATTGTGCCAAAGCTTGCCCCAAGCGCCAAGTAAAGATGTTCGCTCAAATTGAGAGTTTTACGTGTCTTTCCCTTCAAGATCATGACCTCGAATCTCTTTTCTCTTCTGACGATCATGAGGACCAAGATACGCTTATATGCCTTGACGATTTTTTCAAGCCAGACTCCGACCAGCTCAGTGATGAATCTGTTTTTATGGTTCAAACTCCTTCACAACCACTTTTCCCTCTCTCTACAGATAAACCCACATCTCCGCATGTTCAGGTTAAACTGCTTCTCTCTAAGTATGACTCTCCTTTACAGGTTATTGCTTTCTTAGACACAGGAGCCGCTCAGAGTCTGGTCAACCCCAAAATTATTCCCCCGTCCTTCCTTAAGCGGCATAAGAAGCAATTCACTACTGCTTCTAATCAAGTCTTCACAACTCATTGGCGAACCACTCCCTTAACTATCATTTTTTTTCCCCAGTGTTCCATTACTACATCCTTCATAGCCACTGACCTACCCGGCAAAGATGTCCTCATTGGCTGGGATATTCTTCAATAACTCCCATATCTCCGCATGCTGCCTACGGGAATTAGATATAAAGGTACTTTTCAGCCTTACACAGACGTTCTTCCTCTTTACCAGCTTGATGACTTATCCCCCACAGACCTCCTTTTTCGCCTTTTTGACAATTCCTTCACTAATGATCATCAAGACTTTGTCAACAAATGTCCCCATCCTTTGTGGCTTAATCCGGACTTCTATGTTTGTCTTCCTTTCAAAAAGTCGGAGGATTCTAATCCTACCAAAGCCAGCCATCCTGGCATGACTCCCGCTGACCTGACCCTAGCAATCCAAGAATGCCGAGAACTTCTTCTTCAATGTCTTATTGAACACACTCATTCAGCATGGGCCTGTGATGCCTTTTATGTCAATAAAAAAAGTGAGCAGGCACGAGGGAAAAAACAGCTTGTTATCAATTATCAGCCTTTGAACTATTTCCTTCAAGATCACAAATTTCCTCTCCCTACTCGACAGAGTCTTTTCGCAAATCTTGCATCTGCTCAAGTTTTTTCTAAATTTGATCTTAAGAGTGGATTTTGGCAGCTAGGCATTCATCCTGATGACCGAAGTAAGACCGCCTTTTGTATTCTTGGTGCCCATTATCAGTGGCGTGTTTTACCCTTTGGTCTCAAGACTGCTCCCTCTACTTTCCAGCGAGCAATGACCCAGATTTTTGCTCCCATTCAGCATTCTGCTCTAATCTATATCGATGATATTCTGCTTTACAGCCCGAACCAGCAGTCTCATTACAATCTCCTACAAGAATTTGCTCATCTAGTCCAGCACCATGGTATAACGCTCTCAAAGCGCAAACTATTCTTAGTCAATCACAAATAGAATTCCTCGGCATGGTTCTTCAAAACGGTCAATACCAGCCTGAACCTCACATCGCCCGAGAGCTCCTCCATTTTCCAGATCAGTTTACTGGCATCAAGCAAATTCAACAATTCTTAGGAATTGTCAACTATCTTCGTGACTTTGTCCCCCATATTTCTAATCTTCTGCAGCCTCTTGAAGATCTCTTAAAGAAAGATGTCTCGTCATGGTCTTCAGCTGCCACATCTTCGGTTGCTAAGCTAAAGCATATTCTACAGGAGCTGCCTCCCCTAGACATCCCGTCCACTGGCCATTTGATTCTCCAAACCGATGCTAGTGACTTATTTTGGGGCGCTGTTTTATTAGAAGATCTCAATGGCAAACGACGTATATGCGCTTACCGTAGCGGGAAGTTCTCTCCTGCCGAACAACATTATCATTCTACTATTAAAGAAATTCTGGCAGTCAAACGAGCTATCTCCAAATTCGAGTTCTATCTCGTCGGAGTCACCTTCCTGATTGAGTGTGATCTCTCCAGTTTTCCCAGGATGCTCGAATTTAAACATAAGAGGATTCCCAACAAGCAGCTTCTTCGCCTCTCTGAATGGTTTTCCCAGTTTTCTTACCAAGTCAAGCATATCAAAGGATCTGCCAATGTTGTTGCTGATTTCTTATCTAGGCCTTTCCAACCGGGTCATTCTACCATCCCAGACATCTTTATGCTTCGGCACGATCCTTTCTTCCAACGGCCCGAACCAGCCCACATTTTACCCCAGCCTCGCTTCCTTCTCGGAGCCCCTCCTGAAATTATTCATAGCCCAAATCCTAATAAAGCCCTTTACAAAGCCCTCAAATTAGCCTACCTCTATCAGACCCATCTGTTCGAAAACCATTCTATTATGCATTTTGGACCCCATGGTTTTCATCCTGATTATCCTTTCCTATTCGCCTTCAATATCTTTGGTTGGGCCCCCGAGCCTGAAAAGTGGATGCTCTAGTACCTTCTCCATCTGTATACTATTGCTATCGAGCTTCGCATCCCTGATGCTCTCGATTATCTCGAACGAACCCCTCATGACTGTCATTTTCTACATATTTTGGAATGGTTTCATCCACTTGACACTTGGGTACATTTACTTCAAGATGATCTCCGCTTATGGCCGATTGACCCAGATCCTGCTACGCCACAACCTGTCTATGTCTTCATTGCCCGGCGCTTTTGGAATTTCCATCCAAAATCATGCAAACTCGATACGGTCCAATTCGCCCATTTCTATGGCTCGTTCAACCGTCATGCTTCAGTCACTGAAGATGCTTTGCAGCAGCATCTTTGTCTCAAAAATAAAGTCACTCTTCCGCACCTAGACAACGTCGAAAACAGCTGGCCACTTTTTCAACATGGTCCACCATAAGATGCCTGCTGTCTCCTTCATCATTGCGCGTGCTAGTCCTGTGTGCTACTTTTCTTTCTTGTCGTTTGTAATAATTGTGCGTGCTATCCGCGTCTCTCCTGTGTGCTTCTTTTTTCTCTTGTTGTTTGCCCTTGTTTTTTTTCCTTCGCATCTTTCGAGACTCTATTTAAGAGCTCTCCTGTATTTTCGAGGCAGAATGAATTTTATGAAGTTTTCCATATTCATGGATAACTAAACGTTCTCTCTTTCTCTCTGGAAGGAACCGAAGTCTGCGAAACTCTTCCCCTCTGTCTCCATCCTCCTGTTATTTTGAATCCTTTTCTCTGGTTTTCTATTCATCCATCGTTCTCCCTTAGTAAGGCTTCGCGAGACACTGTCGCCAGGAGGGCATAAAAGTGTAAGAAGCATAATAGATCGATGTTCCGAACCCTTTTCTCTATGATTCATGACCGTATCGATCCCCTCTATCTTCCCTGAGTATATAGGCTGGAATACCATTGGTTGCGGGCTATTGGTCCAAAGGCTTCTGTGTGAAGCGTACCTAGGTAGAACAACGACACGTACTCAAATTGATAAAGGTCGTTCACCGATCGATGAGTCTCGAAGCCTCTTGTTCATAGCAGTATATTGGTATCAGAGCCACGGGTTTCGCCGTTTTCGTTTGTTCCGTTCCAGAGAGAGAGTTCTTTAATCATGAATTCTTCTTCAATCATATTTCAGCCCCTATTGAACTTCCCCGATCATCATCTTCTTCATCACGTTTTGACCACCTTCTCGAGATCACTCACTCCCCCACCACCGATAACTCCCAAGTTTCAGATACAGCCCTTCCTTTACTCAACCCTTATGATGCTTTCACCCGCTCACCGCGCACTCCTATCAAAAAAATCCGCTCTTTTATCCGCCATAACCCATCCCCAGTTCTTGAATACATTGAAGCCAGCAAATTCAATCAACACCATATTGCTGCAAATCACTGCGAGCAGCTCATTACTCTTCAATTACCGGACGATTTCCCTCGACAATGGCGCCTTAAAGGCTATTCTCATCTCCATTTTGGAGCTATACATCTCGCTCTCACTTACCATGGGCGCAAAGGGATTCCTAAATTAATATCAATATGCTGTTATCGGAACAATAGAAACTACACTTAATGCAGGTACTGTCTTTATGACACTATACCCAAATTTTTGTATGTCTCTTCAGGATCCCAAGCTCTTGACAGCTTTACAAGTCCAGCTTCAACTGAATGGTCCACAGCAAACAGCTGATGCTATTGAAGCTACTCTTCATTATCAAATGGCATATCGTGTTCAAAACCATGCTCTAGATTTGGCAGTCTTAAGCTCCCAGGAAAAGAATTCTGCAGCTATATTTGTCACAGCAGACTACCACCATTCAATAGCCCCAACATGTGTTCATGTTCCAGGACAAATTTCTAGAGATAAATTAATCAAGCTCCTCCCAGAAAAGTGGGTAACAAACTACAAAACCCAACAACAAAATACCAAACCGATCCAGTCCTCTGAGCCAAAATTTATCAAATCAAAAGATGGCTCCATTTCCACCAAGTTTGATCATACTCACGAGAAAGATGATTAACCATCATCTTCATCTTTCCCAACTATGTTTCTCCTCCATGAGTTTCCACAGGAACCCCCAGGTCGCATTAACCAATGTATCTGTTCTTTTAACGGATCTGGTATTCTCTGTAATTACTTTTGTGACTCCATTACAGGGCATTGTTTCTTTGATATTTGTGATTGTGAGCTTTGTTTAGAAGATGACGACATAGATTATCTTCTGACTGCTCCTCCAAAAAAGATCAGACGAAGGCCCAACACCCAAACATCTTTATACCAGCAGTATCAGAACAGCCATAAACATGTTGGCCCCTTGGGGAATGATGGCCGTCATTATCAATATCTTGTCAACTATGGCTCCTCCGACTCTTCAGACTTGCCAAAGATTGCCATGTTTAAGGAGACTGATTTTCCGCCTTTAGATCCTTACCAAGAAGATGATGTGCCACGGATTAGCACATCTAGAAGCGGAAGAAAACTATTTTCTAATGAGTTTGTTGATTTTGTAGGAAGCTTGTTTTATAAAGGTTTAATCAAGAAGCCAAAGATGAAGGACATGGTGAGCCCTAGTTGTCAAGTGGGGTTGATGCATTTCATGGGCCAACCACACTTGATGAAGGAAGAGGAGTTGAAGGATGGCACATTAAGGTGGCCCCAAATCACCAAAACATGAAGGGGAAAGCATGTTTTCCTTTTGACAAATTTGTGTAATAATTTAGTTAGTTTTATGTAATAATTAGGAGGATAATTAGTAGCTTAAATTTGTGCACATGTAAGGGTACTTAGTGTACCCGTGGCATGGAAGGGTGATCAAAACATCCATGGTGATGAAAACAACATTTCTGGTTTCGGCCCAAGCTGACCTT
>QAOC01049665.1:70416-85739 GCA_003255005.1 Begonia fuchsioides | reverse complement strand
GTTTGTTATTGTGATTGTGTTGTTGCTTGTGTGTTGGTTGCTGTTTTTATTTCTACCCGAGTGGATTTCGTGCACTAAAAGTCCACTCTGTGTCATTTTCTATTTTTCGTGAGTAAAAACCCTAAATTTTTGGTTGTGAATTCTTCTTTCATGGCCTGAAATTTCTGTTCTTTCCTTTTACCAAAACCCTTCGCCCATCAAAAGTTGTACTTACAACTTCCCCCTCATTCTGCTCGAGTTCCCAAAATCGAACAGTTTCTGTCCATCCATTTTCCAACCTACATATCTCCTAACCTACCGTGTCTTTTTCATCAAACCACTTGCATTTTCTTTCCCTTTCATTGAATTTGTTTTCTGCCAATTTTTACATTCCCAGGTTGCCTGCATTTGAAGTTGTGCAGAAATCTTTACCCCTCCACGTCATTGTTTTCTGTTTTGTGTCTGTTTGTACACTCAAAAGTATTCCCCTGCCATTTTAAGTCCTCACGTGTTTTCAAGCTGCAAATTTGGCCCAGCTTAGTCCACTTCCTAAAGTTTCATTTGGCTGAGTTTATTTGACTTAATCCTGTATGCATTTGGAACATTAACCGTTACACCTCATTGTTTCTGTCTTGGACTTTCTCCTTGGCAGATTACCCTTGTGTCTTCTTTCTCCCGACATTTCTCATAACCACGAGCGTGTCAGAAGATCACTATAAGCATGCGGTCAAAATACCTAAGCCTACATCTATTGATGCTCAAGGCCATCCTCACAGAAATTCTCAAGCAGAGCTGGTTCTAAATTGGCAATCTCAGAACGCTTTAGCTCAGAATTCCCTCCTCCAGAAAGTCGCAAGTAAAGTCTCTGATATTGATCTTAAGTTAACATTAACCACTCAGCAGACTCATGACATGCTTGATACCCTTTCGAGACGTCTCTCTCGTCTAGAAAAAGGGAAAATCTCTCTGCTCTATGGGCATGATCCTGATGCCGAAAAACCAATACTCAGGCGACAAATCCAAATGCTTAGTAAGTCTTCTGAATCATCTCAGACCCATCTACCTCTGTCTCCATCCTCTGTTATTTCGAATCCTTTTCTCTGGTTTTCTGTTCATCCATCGTTCTCCCTTAGTAAGGCTTCGCGAGACACTATCGCCAGGAGGGCATAAAAGTGTAAGAAGCATAATAGATCGATGTTCCGAACCCTCTTCTCTATGATTCATGACCGTATCGATCCCCTCTATCTTCCCTGATTATATAGGCTGGAATAACATTGGTTGCGGGCTATTGGTCCAAATGCTTCTATGAGAAGCGTACCTAGGTAGAACAACGCCACGTACTCAAATTGATAAAGGTGGGCTATGAATAATTTCATGAGGGGCTCCGAGAAGGAGGCGAGGCTGGGGTAAAATGTGGGCTGGTTCGGGCCGTTGGAAGAAAGGATCGTGCTGAAGCATAAAGATGGCTGGGATGGTAGAATGACCTGGTTGGAAAGGCCTAGATAAGAAATCAGCAACAACATTGGCAGATCCTTTGATATGCTTGACTTGGTAAGAAAACTGGGAAAACCATTCAGAGAGGCGAAGAAGCTGCTTGTTGGGAATCCTCTTCTGTTTAAATTCGAGCATCCTGGGAAAACTGGAGAGATCACACTCAATCAGGAAGGTGACTCCGACGAGATAGAACTCGAATTTGGAGATAGCTCATTTGACTGCCAGAATTTCTTTAATAGTAGAATGATAATGTTGTTCGGCAGGAGAGAACTTCCCGCTACGGTAAGCGCAGATACTGCGTTTGCCGTTGAGATCTTCTAATAAAATAGCGCCCCAAAATAAGTCAGTAGCATCGGTTTGGAGAATCAAATGGCCAGTGGACGGGATGGCTAGGGGAGGCAACTCTTGTAGAATATGCTTTAGCTTAGCAACCGAAGATGTGGCAGCTGAAGACCATGCCGGGGCATCTTTCTTTAAGAGATCTTCAAGAGGCTGCAGAAGATTAGAAATATGGGGGACAAAGTCACGAAGATAGTTGACAATTCCTAAGAATTGTTGAATTTGCTTGATGCCAGTAAACTGATTTGGAAAATGGAGGAGCTCTCGGCCGATGTGAGGTTTAGGCTGGTATTGACTGTTTTGAAGAACCATGCCGAGGAATTCTATTTGTGATTGACTAAGAATAGTTTTGCGCTTTGAGAGCATTATACCATGGTGCTGGACTAGATGAGCAAATTCCTGTAGGAGATTGTAATGAGACTGCTGGTTCGGGCTGTAAAGCAGAATATCATCGATATAGATTAGAGCAAAATGCTGAATGGGAGCAAAAATATGGGTCATTGCTCGCTGGAAAGCAGAGGGAGCAGTCTTGAGACCAAAGGGTAAAACACGCCCCTGATAATGGGCACCAGGAATACAAAAGGCGGTCTTACTTCGGTCATCAGGATGAATGCCTAGCTGCCAGAATCCACTCTTAATATCAAATTTAGAAAAAACCTGAGCAGATGCAAGATTTGCGAAAAGACTCTGTCGAGTAGGGAGAGGAAATTTGTGATCTTGAAGGAAATAGTTCAAAGGCTGGTAATTGATAACAAGCCGTTTTTTCCCTCGTGCCTGCTCACTTTTTTATTGACATAAAAGGCATCACAGGCCCATGCTGACAGAAATTCTCAAGCAGAGCTGGTTCTAAATTGGCAATCTCATAACGCTTTAGCTCAGGATTCCCTCCTCCAGAAAGTCGCAAGTAAAGTCTTTGATATTGATCTTAAGTTAACATTAACCACTCAGCAGACTCATGACATGCTTGATACCCTTTCGAGACGTCTCTCTCATCTAGAAAAAGGGAAAATCTCTCTGCCCTATGGGCATGATCCTGATGCCGAAAAACCAACACTCAGGCGACAAATCCAAATGCTTAGTAAGTCTTCTGAATCATCTCAGACCCATCCCGAGCCATTAGACGATTTTGAATTCCGACGACGCTCTGTTTCTCCAACTATGCCTATCACTCTCAGCAAAGATCATTCTCTTGGCAGCAAGAAAAAAATGGATATTGTCTAGATTCGCGATTTGTTATGCCAGCGCCGTCGGGACAATGATGAGTCTTCCTCCACTAAACCACCTACAAACCCCCAATAACTTATGGTTTCGTCATCAAGGGCTCCTCCGGCATGGTCCCAACGCACAGAGACTATTTCTCAAGCCTATCAACAGCTAGCCTCCCCTTTCTGCAGTACTTCCAGAACTAACTCTGGAACCTCTTCGTCACCATCTTCTTCTGATCAATCTATGGCTGACCCTACAGATGACTCATATGACTCAGTAGATGGATCTGCTCCAGAAATAGCCCCGATTTACCCAGACAGAGATGCCATGTCCTCCTCCTCTTCCCAAACTCCACGACCTCACCTCCAACATAAATTCTCTGCTGGTCTTAAGTTTACCCTTGATGATATCCCTTATTCAGAATGGACTCGCCGCATTCAAGATCTCCATGCTTGGTGTCTCCACCAGAAGCTAACTATTTCTTCTGATTCAGACATCATTACCGATCTTACATCCAAGTTTACTGGATCACTATACAATTGGTGGCACCTTATCTCTGAACAGCAGCAAGTTCAGCTCATGACCCTTCCTTTGTCGGAATTTTTTCAAGCATTACATGTTCAACATGTCGGCAACCTTGACCGTATCATGGACATCAAGAGGTCTGAATTTTTTAAACGCAAATGTTGTTCATATACTCAATCAGACTTGGATGACCATTTCAAGGTTCTTTCCCAGTCTTTTTATCTTCTTGGCGGTGATGATACCCTAAAGCCTGTTTTTCTATCCTCAATTCCACCAACTATATCCTCTATTGTCGAACGATCTCTTCTTTCCAAAGGTATCTGATTGGCTGAGCTTACTCTCGGACAGATTCAACAAGAGATTCAAACAGCTGTTTTGGATTTGTGTCATCGAAAGGAAGTCCTTCAAGGATTTCTATCTGCAAATAAATGCCTAGATAACGCCTATCATAATTCCTCAAAAAAGTTGTTCCTTAAGTGCCGACCTGGAGATTCTTGTGATTGTGCTCATACAAAAAAACGGTCCCATTTTAAGCGTATATCTGTCAGGACTTCGAAGCACCGGTCCTCTCCTACTCGACGACCTTGGAGGCATTTTCTCCGGTGAAAAAAGGTCTCCCCCAAATCTACCCGATGTTTTATCTGCAATCAACCGGGACATTGTGCCAAAGCTTGCCCCAAGCGCCAAGTAAAGATGTTCGCTCAAATTGAGAGTTTTACGTGTCTTTCCCTTCAAGATCATGACCTCGAATCTCTTTTCTCTTCTGACGATCATGAGGACCAAGATACGCTTATATGCCTTGACGATTTTTTCAAGCCAGACTCCGACCAGCTCAGTGATGAATCTGTTTTTATGGTTCAAACTCCTTCACAACCACTTTTCCCTCTCTCTACAGATAAACCCACATCTCCGCATGTTCAGGTTAAACTGCTTCTCTCTAAGTATGACTCTCCTTTACAGGTTATTGCTTTCTTAGACACAGGAGCCGCTCAGAGTCTGGTCAACCCCAAAATTATTCCCCCGTCCTTCCTTAAGCGGCATAAGAAGCAATTCACTACTGCTTCTAATCAAGTCTTCACAACTCATTGGCGAACCACTCCCTTAACTATCATTTTTTTTCCCCAGTGTTCCATTACTACATCCTTCATAGCCACTGACCTACCCGGCAAAGATGTCCTCATTGGCTGGGATATTCTTCAATAACTCCCATATCTCCGCATGCTGCCTACGGGAATTAGATATAAAGGTACTTTTCAGCCTTACACAGACGTTCTTCGTCTTTACCAGCTTGATGACTTATCCCCCACAGACCGCCTTTTTCGCCTTTTTGACAATTCCTTCACTAATGATCATCAAGACTTTGTCAACAAATGTCCCCATCCTTTGTGGCTTAATCCGGACTTCTATGTTTGTCTTCCTTTCAAAAAGTCGGAGGATTCTAATCCTACCAAAGCCAGCCATCCTGGCATGACTCCCGCTGACCTGACCCTAGCAATCCAAGAATGCCGAGAACTTCTTCTTCAATGTCTTATTGAACACACTCATTCAGCATGGGCCTGTGATGCCTTTTATGTCAATAAAAAAAGTGAGCAGGCACGAGGGAAAAAACAGCTTGTTATCAATTATCAGCCTTTGAACTATTTCCTTCAAGATCACAAATTTCCTTTCCCTACTCGACAGAGTCTTTTCGCAAATCTTGCATCTGCTCAAGTTTTTTCTAAATTTGATCTTAAGAGTGGATTTTGGCAGCTAGGCATTGATCCTGATGACCGAAGTAAGACCGCCTTTTGTATTCTTGGTGCCCATTATCAGTGGCGTGTTTTACCCTTTGGTCTCAAGACTGCTCCCTCTACTTTCCAGCGAGCAATGACCCAGATTTTTGCTCCCATTCAGCATTCTGCTCTAATCTATATCGATGATATTCTGCTTTACAGCCCGAACCAGCAGTCTCATTACAATCTCCTACAAGAATTTGCTCATCTAGTCCAGCACCATGGTATAACGCTCTCAAAGCGCAAACTATTCTTAGTCAATCACAAATAGAATTCCTCGGCATGGTTCTTCAAAACGGTCAATACCAGCCTGAACCTCACATCGCCCGAGAGCTCCTCCATTTTCCAGATCAGTTTACTGGCATCAAGCAAATTCAACAATTCTTAGGAATTGTCAACTATCTCCGTGACTTTGTCCCCCATATTTCTAATCTTCTGCAGCCTCTTGAAGATCTCTTAAAGAAAGATGTCTCGTCATGGTCTTCAGCTGCCACATCTTCGGTTGCTAAGCTAAAGCATATTCTACAGGAGCTGCCTCCCCTAGACATCCCGTCCACTGGCCATTTGATTCTCCAAACCGATGCTAGTGACTTATTTTGGGGCGCTGTTTTATTAGAAGATCTCAATGGCAAACGACGTATATGCGCTTACCGTAGCGGGAAGTTCTCTCCTGCCGAACAACATTATCATTCTACTATTAAAGAAATTCTGGCAGTCAAACGAGCTATCTCCAAATTCGAGTTCTATCTCGTCGGAGTCACCTTCCTGATTGAGTGTGATCTCTCCAATTTTCCCAGGATGCTCGAATTTAAACATAAGAGGATTCCTAACAAGCAGCTTCTTCGCCTCTCTGAATGGTTTTCCCAGTTTTCTTACCAAGTCAAGCATATCAAAGGATCTGCCAATGTTGTTGCTGATTTCTTATCTAGGCCTTTCCAACCGGGTCATTCTACCATCCCAGACATCTTTATGCTTCGGCACGATCCTTTCTTCCAACGGCCCGAACCAGCCCACATTTTACCCCAGCCTCGCTTCCTTCTCGGAGCCCATCCTGAAATTATTCATAGCCCAAATCCTAATAAAGCCCTTTACAAAGCCCTCAAATTAGCCTACCTCTATCAGACCCATCTGTTCGAAAACCATTCTATTATGCATTTTGGACCCCATGGTTTTCATCCTGATTATCCTTTCCTATTCGCCTTCAATATCTTTGGTTGGGCCCCCGAGCCTGAAAAGTGGATGCTCTAGTACCTTCTCCATCTGTATACTATTGCTATCGAGCTTCGCATCCCTGATGCTCTCGATTATCTCGAACGAACCCCTCATGACTGTCATTTTCTACATATTTTGGAATGGTTTCATCCACTTGACACTTGGGTACATTTACTTCAAGATGATCTCCGCTTATGGCCGATTGACCCAGATCCTGCTATGCCACAGCCTGTCTATCATCGCCCGGCGCTTTTGGCATTTCCATCCAAAATCACACAAACTCGATACGGTCCAATTTGCCCATTTCTATGGCTCGTTCAACCGTCATGCTTCAGTCACTGAAGATGCTTTGCAGCAGCGTCTTTGTCTCGAAAATAAAGTCACTCTTCCGTGCCTAGACGACGTCGAAAACAGCTGGCCACTTTTTCAACATGGTCCACCATAAGATGCCTGTTGTCTCCTTCATCATTGCACGTGCTAGTTCTGTGTGCTACTTTTCTTTCTTGTCGTTTGTAATAATTGTGCGTGCTATCCGCGTCTCTCCTGTGTGCTTCTTTTTTCTCTTGTTGTTTGCTCTTGTTTTTTTTCCTTCGCATCTTTCGAGACTCTATTTAAGAGCTCTCTCCTGTATTTTCGAGGCAGAATGAATTTTATGAAGTTTTCCTTATTCATGGATAACTAAACGTTCTCTCTTTCTCTCTGGAAGAAACCGAAGTCTGCGAAACTCTTCCCCTCTGTCTCCATCCTCCTGTTATTTTGAATCCTTTTCTCTGGTTTTCTGTTCATCCATCGTTCTCCCTTAGTAAGGCTTCGCGAGACACTGTCGCCAGGAGGGCATAAAGTGTAAGAAGCATAATAGATCGATGTTCCGAACCCTCTTCTCTATGATTCATGACCGTATCGATCCCCTCTATCTTCCCTGAGTATATAGGCTGGAATACCATTGGTTGCGGGCTATTGGTCCAAAGGCTTCTGTGAGAAGCGTACCTAGGTAGAACAACGCCACGTACTCAAATTGATAAAGGTCGTTCACCGATCGATGAGTCTTGAAGCCTCTTGTTCATAACAGTATATCGAGGAGTTCCTCGTTCCTTTTCGGCGGCATTGTTAACATAGAAGGCTACACAACTCCAAGGGGAGTAGGATTTTCTAATTAATCTTTTATTCAATAAATCTTCTATTTCCTTTTGACAAAGAAGAAGTAGATCCGGTTTCATTTGAGTCGGTCTCGATTTTGTTGGAATTAATTTTTCCGAAAAATCGTCATTGTAAGGTAATGTAAGTGTATGTTGTTTTCTATTCCAAAAGGCATTAGGAATATCACTACAGATTTCTGAGATAAATTCCTTTTCTAGTAAAGAAATTCGATGTCTTATTTTAGAATTTTTTAACTCTTCATCAAGAGATAAAAGGATATTTCATTTTTTAACAGATTAATTTGTTGTTCCTTATTGCAAATAATATCTTTATTAGTTACATTAATTTGTGAAAGAGGAATAAATTTGAAGGTAATCATTTGACCTTGAAATTGACCATAAATTCCTGTATGGTCTAATTTACTCTAGGGTAAAGTTTGCGATATAAAAGGGATTCCTAAAATAACCATTTGAGATAGATTTTTTATTAAAACAAAGTTATTGGGTATGCAAATTCCATTATTGCAAATAACAGTATTGCTTAGTTTAAAACTAATAGACATTCGTTTCCCACTAGCATTAGATAATGCTTGAGAAGTTTTTTTGAAGTATTGGGTAGGAACTAAACCTTCTTGAATACAGTTTAGATCCGCTCCTGTATCTATTAAAGCTGGAATATTTTTAATTGAATATTCTTTATTGATTACAATGGTTATCCTTATAAACCATCTTGATATGTTTTTTGCTTTTAGAATATTAAGATAAGGTAATGATTTATCATTATCCTTATTTTCTACATTTATTATTTCTTTAGAAAACATTTTTTCTAAATTAAGATTACTTTCCTGAAGATAAAACACATCAGTTTTTAATTGAGAAATCTCATTTTTGATAAGGTTTATTTCACCTTTTAAATCATTTATGGTAATTGAAGAAGTAGGAGCTCTATTATCTAGTATATTGAATACTTCTTTTAATGAATAAGCTTCTTGAATTTGTTGATTATTTTGGGAGATATTATTATTGTTATCTAGATATTTTTCTCGAAATTTTCTTTTTAAATTAGGGTCGGTAACTTGATCTATTAGATCTAAATATTCCGTTTGATTATTGGTTAAAACATTTATTGATAAAACATTCATTTCGATAATGGCTTTGTAATAATCATTAGATTTTTCTAAATTATTATTTTTGGAATTTATTAAATTGTAATTATTTTTTAAAGATTCGGAATCAGACGAAGAAAATTCGTCTTCATCTTCTTCTGAACTGTCTTCTTCAGAATAAGTGTTTAATAACAATTTTGTTAATTGTAGTTTTAATCCTTCATCTATATTGAGATTGTTTAATTTAATCTGAGTTTTACATTTATTCGAATAGTGGCTTAATTTACCACATTTATAGCATTTAATAGATTTTTTACTAAAATCTTTATTTTTATGATTTCTAAACCTTTTTGGTTTATAATTGGGATTAAACCTTTTATTTGAAGTTTTATGTCTAAGAATTATATCTTTATATTTTGTTCTTTTCTTACTATACTTCCTTTCTTTAGGAGTTTTATTGGGATAATGAATTTTATTATTATCAAAAGCAAATTGATCACAAAATTATCCTAATTCATTTTTACCAGAGATATTTTATTTTTTCATTTGATTTCTTAATTTGATGTCATTACACAAAGATAATCCTTCTTGGATTATGGTTCCTATTAATTGACCATATGTATTTTGATGATATAAAATATTGATACCATCATTTTTATCCCTAAGAGATTTTCTAACTCTTTCGGCAAATGAATTAGGTAGGCCATCAATGAATTTAGCTTTTCAATGGTCATTATTACCATCGGTTCTTTGCATAACTTTAGTAAAGAATACATCCTTATACCATCTAAAATGCGCTAGAGAGGGGCATCTTAGATTCTGTAGTACTTGCCTATTTATTTCTTTTTTATTTTGCCAATTGCCGACAAAATGTAATATTATGGTTTGAACCAACGTATAAACTACATCTTCTTGAATTGTAGTTGTTTGATCTTCTTGTTTTATTATTTTTTGGGCAGACAAAATTTCTGCCTTTTGTATTTCGTTAAAGATATTATCCCACCATCCTTTTAGGGTTCCAGTAAAACCAGTAGTTATAAAAATAGCTACTTGTTTATTACTGTTTCCATATTGTTTATAGACTGTACTATACATCATCATTTGATGAATTAATTCAAAAATTTGGTATTCTGATTTTCCGTCGATATTCCATTCGTAAATCGTTTTACCATGATATGATTTTTGAGATTGAAAAGAATCTTCTTCATATAATATATTCATTGGAGTAGGACGTGGATAGTAATATTTACTATGCAATCCATCCCAATTTCTTTTGGATTCTTTTGAAAATCCAATTTTATTGATTTGTACTTCTTTATTATTGGAAGTAGTGTTTTGCATTTCTTCGAACATTGTTTGAGTTTTTAAAATTTCCTTGTCGGTATCATCTTCAGAAGATGATGAGTCATTTTTACTAGAAGATGCTTGATTTATAGCATTAAGAGATTTTTTCTCAGAAATATCTATCTGATGAAGTCTTCGTTGAATTTCTTCGATAATATCATTTTTTGTATTAGCATTATTGGCTAATTTGAAATTTTTTATCGTAAGTGGAGGTTTTATAATGGTTTCACTTTTAATTGGGTAACTTGGAGGTTTGGATTCTGTTTTTAAAGAATCTAAACTATCTTCTATTCTGATTAATTGTTTTCCTACAATTTGTAAGGAAATATTCGTATAATTATTTTTCTTATATAATTTTGAAAATTGATCTTCACTTTTAATATAAGCTGAGGCTTCAAGTTCTATCGGATTATTAGAAGTTGATGCGGAGGTTATTAATTTTAAGGGTTCTGTTGGAGGATATTGAGATTCATTTGTTTTTCCATCTACGGTCATCCAGTTCTGAATTAAGGAATTTAGAACTAAAATTGAAGATCTATCTTCTCGATTAAAGTAGTGACCATAATTACCACTAAACCAATCTATAAAATGAATTTGTTCTTGCTGCAAGATTAAATAAGCATAATAATCTTGTTTAAAATGTCCTAATTGAATTTTATTAAATTTATTAAAATATCATTTCCTAAAAATAGAATTTTTAGGACTTTCAAATTCTTTATTAAGAAAATCTTTATTAAATGTAAAAGCCATAAAATTTAGTTAAAGCTGGAAATTATTAATTTCACTGGCCGTTGGAGAATTATTTTCTCCATAAATTCCATGAGGTATTTGATTTTTAGATATTGAAATACCTTCTAAATCTATTTCGAGCTCTGAAGATTTATTTTCTAAATCTTCTAAGTCTTGTATATTTTTATTGATGCTTTTTCCTCTTAAATTGGGGGAAGAACTATTTATTCTACTCGTAGAATGCCGAGATGACTCAGGAGTTGATATTGAATAAGGTAACTTATTCGATGAATAAGATCTTAATAATGGTCTGTTAAAGTTTATATTAACTTTACCATTAGAGGATTCGAAAATGTTTTCTATTAAGAAATTGGACTTCAGTTTCAGAGGAACCGCGTTATTAATTATCCAGTTTTCTGGAAATTCTATTTCATCCCAAGTTATTAACCTAGGAGCTGCTACATTAGAAGTAGTTAAATTCGTATATATTAATACTGTTTTTCCTAAAGGACTTATTTCTCTTATTTGAGGAGCTAAGGTATTCATTACCTTATAATAAATTTGGTAGATTATTGCTACTGTTTCCGATCCATATTCAAAATTATAACATTTAGTTAGGATTCGAAGGTTTAATGATTTATTGAGATTTCTATCTGTAAGAGATAGCGTTAAATTAGGATAAAGATTAAAATAAACCAGTCCATGACATAGACTAGTTTCTATTACTCCCATTAATAATGAGGTCCAATCTAAACACCTAGTATCTCTAAGTGTAGCTTGGATACACGCATTTGTACCTAATAAAGTTAAAGGTTTAAATGCAATTTGCACACATCCAATATGTATAAATTTATAATTATTTTTATAAGATATTAAATCTTAGGTTTTGATTAGATTTAAAATCTCATCATTGTTTTCCAAACAGATTGTTTGTTCCATGGATTTGATTACCATTTTTGCTTTTAAATTAAACATGCCAATTTTATAAATTGTTTTTGGTTTTATTGTAGGTATTGACCATTTGTTTAATTGATTAAAAATCTCATATTCTTCCATTGACAAATTCTTTATATTAAAAGAAGACGAAGATATTGAAGACATTAAAATATTTAAAGCCAAAATTCAGCAGTAGGAAAAAGAAGAAAGAGATGAAGATCAAATAGCTTAAGATTAAAGTTCGCTCAAAATATTGAAAGTATTATGAGAAAGATTATGAATATGGCGGTAGTCCGCACATAAACAAATCTTGAAAAAGGCGGTAGTCCGCACAAAGGCTAATTGAAATAAATTTTGAAGAACCATATAACTGAAAGAAATCTAGATCCAAGCAAACTAAGAGTCGAGTATTAATAAAACATATCTGAAGGAAATCTCAGAGTCAACGAAATATTACTAGACGTTTAAGAAAACTTAGTTGATTATGAACTCGGAGTCAACAATAGCAAGGGCAAAGAGCTCTAACACGCCAACCCGGCTTAAACGAGCTACCCATTTGCGACTTGTAGAGATCATGGATCAACTAGCTTAACTTAATATCCAACCGTGACTTGTAGAGATGTACAGACAGATATGAGAAATTAAAAACGATTCTTATTTTGGATAAACATTTACTTTCAGGTATATAGATCCAGAAAATTTAATGCAATTATCTCATAATAAATTCATTGCTGAAGTTTAAAGAAAAACTACCTTCACCTCACCCAAACCTTTAGCCTACTATTTAATGGCTCTGATACCAGAGTGCAGTCGGGCACTGCGTACGCCAAGTAAGCTTGAAAGGAAAAGAGAACAACGTTAGGAGAAAGAGAGAGAGCAACGATGAGAGAGAAAATACACAGAAAAGCATATGGACACCAAGACTTACGTGAAAAAGTCAAAACTAGAAAAACCACATGCAGATGAGAAATTTCAAAATAAAAAATCAAGGTACGATGAATCATGCGAGTCGCATCAATATATAGAGAATAAATGTAAATCTCTAATATTGAATATACTCGCAGATCTGACCCACCTAGAATTTGGATCACAAGATTTCAACTTCCCAAACAATCGCTTACCTTAGTATCTAAGAAACACTTTAAACAAAGATGGAATGATCGACATAAGAACATCGCAAGATATTAAAACAAGAAGCAAATTTGATTCTCAAAGGTTACCTGTGGAAGTGGNTTTTTTTAATACATGTTAGTACTTGCGACTAATGAGTTAAAAAGATAAGGACTTATCATAATTATAGAAATGTCATCACAAAAGCTAGACTATAGGTACGAAGAACACACAAAAGATTTATAAAATATAGGATAATTATCCTATGATGCTATGAAGTTTAAATTAATTTTTAATTAATATTTTAAACTTTCGATTGTATTCGTAATCATTTTAAATTTAAAGCTAATTATAATTGACACCTGGTTATTTAAAAAAATAATGTTTTTTGACCAACTTTACTTTTTTTAATTTAACCAATAAAAGCAGATTTTATGGGTTCAATCAAGGGAGAACTTGGAAGAACGAGAGAGTGAGATAAACTCTGCACGCAAGCACGGGCGTGCTCAGTTGTTTCGGGGATGATAGAATTGAAACGAAAGTTAAGATTTGAAGTCTAGTGGTTGAAGTGTGAGAGTTTAATCTTCCAATGTGAGGTTGTTCCTTGTGGATGACAGGTAGGCCTTTCATCTCTGGTCCGCTAAGTCACCGTGATTAACCATCTCACATGTTGTCGGGCCGGAGTGTGAGGGCCTTAAAGGCAAGAGATTTCACATTTTGGAACGAGATAAATCCCGCACGGTAACTGTTTCTCCTCCACCTAAGAAACTCAGACTGTAATGGAGTTTGTGAGCTTGTAACCACTCTAAAATTTCGGCCTGTTCTTCGACTGAATGAGTTTTGAGGACATTGATCATATTGTTACCAAGAGAAAGAAGACGACTTAGATTGAACCCGTAAACTGTTAGGCCTTGAAAAGACCTAATATTTCACAAGATTTTATTGATAAATTGCTTGTGATCATATAATGTTTTATTCAAAAATCGGATTTTTAGGCAAATATAGCGGAAATGCCGCAGCATCGCAACAGCATCTAAAATCGCAGATTTTACGTGATTTTCAACAATATTTCTAGATTTTGTATTTTCACAATATTTTGTTTAGATGCAGTTGCCAAGTTTAAAGATGGATTGCAGAACAAGAAAGAAGCTGGAAGATCACGAAAAAGAAGGAAGAATCAACTCAAAATCATATTTGGAAACAATAATATCTTGAAGATTTGGAAATCTTCAAGATATTATAAGAACTGAAATATTTTTTTAATACATGTTAGTACTTGCGACTAATGAGTTAAAAAGATAAGGACTTATCATAATTATAGAAATGTCATCACAAAAGCTAGACTATAGGTACGAAGAACACACAAAAGATTTATAAAATATAGGATAATTATCCTATGATGCTATGAAGTTTAAATTAATTTTTAATTAATATTTTAAACTTTCGATTGTATTCGTAATCATTTTAAATTTAAAGCTAATTATAATTGACACCTGGTTATTTAAAAAAATAATGTTTTTTGACCAACTTTACTTTTTTTAATTTAACCAATAAAAGCAGATTTTATGGGTTCAATCAAGGGAGAACTTGGAAGAACGAGAGAGTGAGATAAACTCTGCACGCAAGCACGGGCGTGCTCAGTTGTTTCGGGGATGATAGAATTGAAACGAAAGTTAAGATTTGAAGTCTAGTGGTTGAAGTGTGAGAGTTTAATCTTCCAATGTGAGGTTGTTCCTTGTGGATGACAGGTAGGCCTTTCATCTCTGGTCCGCTAAGTCACCGTGATTAACCATCTCACATGTTGTCGGGCCGGAGTGTGAGGGCCTTAAAGGCAAGAGATTTCACATTTTGGAACGAGATAAATCCCGCACGGTAACTGTTTCTCCTCCACCTAAGAAACTCAGACTGTAATGGAGTTTGTGAGCTTGTAACCACTCTAAAATTTCGGCCTGTTCTTCGACTGAATGAGTTTTGAGGACATTGATCATATTGTTACCAAGAGAAAGAAGACGACTTAGATTGAACCCGTAAACTGTTAGGCCTTGAAAAGACCTAATATTTCACAAGATTTTATTGATAAATTGCTTGTGATCATATAATGTTTTATTCAAAAATCGGATTTTTAGGCAAATATAGCGGAAATGCCGCAGCATCGCAACAGCATCTAAAATCGCAGATTTTACGTGATTTTCAACAATATTTCTAGATTTTGTATTTTCACAATATTTTGTTTAGATGCAGTTGCCAAGTTTAAAGATGGATTGCAGAACAAGAAAGAAGCTGGAAGATCACGAAAAAGAAGGAAGAATCAACTCAAAATCATATTTGGAAACAATAATATCTTGAAGATTTGGAAATCTTTCCTAATCTCAACTACCTTCCAAATCTACCCAAATCTTCCTCCAAACTCGCAACCTCCTCTCAGATCTGCTACA
>QAOC01049665.1:40153-67806 GCA_003255005.1 Begonia fuchsioides | reverse complement strand
AAAAAAATTAAACTAATGTAGTATGATATTTGAATTACAAAGTATATTATTTTAAATTTTAAATTGAAATATTATTACTTAAAAAATATTTAAGAACACCAAGACCTACCAAAATTTTTTGGTTTAGGTCCGATGGCGGTAATTGTTTTCGAATTTTGGGACGATACTCGTTTCAAAATTACAAATTGAATACGAATTATGTCTATTTCTATGTGCATCCCTAATTATCATAACCAATTGAGATAAGTTATGGTTTTCAAAAATCTAAATTGAACCCGTAAGAATGGTTTCGATAAAAATCAAACCGAAGTCATGGGTCTCATCTCTATTTTCATGTGTGTGGATTGTAAGAAAATCAAAAATAAATATTGGCAAGTGTGAAAGTTAATGGTTTGTTTAAGAGAATCATGACTTCAAATCGATTAATGTGCATTTACAGTCAACCTTATTAATTCGTGACAAATTGATAAATTAATTAGAGAAAATCAACAAGGCTCAACATCTGAAAGACCGCATTGGATCATGTTGATTTGGATAAAAAATTCTTTTCATTTTTCAAAAGAATCGGATTAATCCATCAATTTCTTCTCCATGATGTGAAAAAAATCAAATAACATTAAAGAGTGCTGATCAGATAATTACCAAAAAAGACTGCTCTTAAATATGTTCCTCAAAAATATTAGAATTGAGACAAACAGTCTCACTTAAAATTCATATTTATTAAATAAAACTTACTTATAGAGTATAATTATATCGCTAAATAAGTGGCCTTCTTCTCCATGTTGTGAAAAAAAATCGAATAACATTAAAGAGTGCTGATCAGATAATTATCAAGAAAGACCGCGTTTGAAAATATATGAGACAAAATTATTTTTTTAAATATGTTCCTAAAAAATATTATAATTGAAACAAACAGTCTCACTTAAAATTCATATTTATTAAACAAAACTTACTTATACAATACAATTATATTGTTAAATAAGTAACATGAGAAATGATAATAAACGTGATTCGAAGAATATTGGAAATAGTTTTTCACATCGTTAATAATATACCAGGATTTTACCCGAAAACTCAAATGGAAAAAAAATTGCAGGACCGAATAGGTCCTATTGTTCTAAAAATTAATATATTTAGAAAATATTTATAAAAATAAATTAATTTCTTTTAGAACTCAAAATACATACAAAAACACTAAATCTGTTCTTTTTTTTTCTATCCCTCTAAAAATACTTAAGGTAAAAATTTTAAAAAAGTTCGAGTTTTTGGTAAATAGGCCAATTTGATCCTCAATTTTTTTTTAAAAAATTAGGTTCTTCAAACGTCTGATACAGACGATCTGACCTTCCATCAGACGTCCGTATCAAATACAAAATGCGTTAGAACCTTTGATTTTTTTTTGAATTTTTTGTTTTTTATTAATTTAATTAATCAAATATTATCAGAATAACTTGAAATTTTTACTACACATCTAAGACAATGAAAGACACTAATATGAAAATTTTTAAATTTTTTTGAAAATTATACGATTTAGTATAATTATTTTAATATATAAACAAACAAATTTTGTTAAAATTACGTAAGTCAGTAAAAATTCTTGAAACTTTTGTCACATATTTAAAGCACTGTCAGACAATAGTACACAAAGTTTCGTAAAGTTTCAACAACTGTACAGTTTACTATAATATTTTTAACACATAAATAAATAATTTTTTCAAAATTACGTACGTTAATAAAAATTCTTGAAACTTATGTCACACATTTATAGTACTGTAGGATAATACAAAGTTTCTTAAATTTTTAACAATGGAATAATTTACTATAATATTTTTTAAATTTTATGGAAATTACATACGTTAACATATATAATTTTAATGAAATTTAATTATTTTTGTATTAAAAAAATATAGTAAATCGTATAATTGTTAAAAAAATTAAAAAAAAAATTTGATTAGTGTTTTCAATTGTTGTAAATGTGTGATAAATATTTCAAGTTATTTCGATAAAAAATTTTTAACTAAATTAATTAAAAATTAAAAAATTAAAAAACAATTAAGAACATAGCTTAAATTTTATTTATTTTTAAATTCAAATTTAAAGTGACATATTTACTTAAAATTGAGTATTTTTTTTTAAATACTTATCATTTCAAGAGGACGTAATATCTTCCATCTTTATATCAAAATGTAAAATTTCTCCTTACTAGGGCCTCGTATCTCAGACCGATAATATGTGAAGATGTTAATTACGGTGATTCAGTGACCCAAAAATAAAAATTTTTAACCTGATGTTTCAAGGAGCTAACCCAACATTAAAATAACAACTTCTACACTAAGACAGCGTAACATCATCGAATCTAAAGTCTTTGTATTAAATCTATCTTCTCTTATTAAATGGAGCTATGACTGTGTATTCTTAGAAAGGTGATAGATTCCTCAAAAAGAGGAACGAAAAGTTATTCATGCAGCCAAGGGAGACTTTAAAAAGTATCTATTCACACTCGACCCACATTCCATCCAGACATTTTGTCCGAGTTAGATTGAATTGTGCTGGAGATAGTTGAAAGCTTTTCCGTTCGAACTCTTGTTCGAATTTTCGGAGAAAAAAAGAGTTGTTGGAAAGCACTGTCCGAAAGTGTTCGTAAGAGTATACCTTCGAGTGGACGCGTGGGGGAGCTAGTAAAGCTTCCACTCTACAATCCTTTCCGTCTCTTGCTTCACACTCTTCCTTTTCCCTAACTCGAAAACCCCTAAATGTCCGCCCGGTCGTTGAATCTCACTGGGAAAGATTTTTCCTTCGCTTGCTTATTTGAGTGTCGAATACATGGGTTTCTTTAATTTCTGTTTGGTTTACGCAAAGTTGGTGGCTTTTGTTCTCTTTTCTTCATTGAATCACGGCGGAGGAAGCAGCAAGCAATAGGGTTGGACCAGTTTTCTCAGAATATTTGAAGTTAATCAATTTGGGGTCAGATTCTTTGTGCGTCTATTTCATCGATTTCATGTTTGCACTCTTATATGAAGGAAATGGCGAAAATGGGGAAGAATAGCTCTGACTATGTCATTGACACCCTTTCCTAACTTTCTCTCCCCTGAAAAAGTTCGTAGCAGACTCCGAAATTCATTGGATTGCCTCTGCTGTTGTCTCCTTATGTGTATTTCGTAAATAGTATTTATTTTCAGAGTCTGAATTAGGAAGAAATGGAGGTCTTGGAAGGAGAGGAGGAAAATGTGCATTTAAACCGTGACATTGATTTGAAGCAGAAAGAAGTAGAAGAATGTAGGTGTATAGAATTGAAAATAATCTGCAAAGAATATGAAGAGAAACGGGCAGTGACGGAAGCTGAGATTCAATATTCGAGGAACAAAAACGAAACACTCGAAAGACAATTCAAGCAATTGGAAATGGAGAAGTTATGTCTTGAAAAAGAACTGAAGGTTCTGAGAGATGAGAATTGGAAACTTATGCAAGAAAAGAGACCAGTAACAATCAATTTAACCGAAGAAAGTGAGGACGACCAGATGATTCAAATCTTGATTGAGAACAAGGTTTTAGAATGCGAGAAGAAGAAGGCAGAGGGTGACGCCGAGGTTTGGAAGGCGAGATTCAAAGAATTGGAAGCGAGATTCTTGAATTTCGATGAAATGGCAAGAGTTGGACAGGATCATCGAGCGCAAGCTCTTGATATGGAAGGTGGGATCTCGACCGGGTTCTCCCCTGGTGAGAAAATGTCTAACTCTTCTATTTACTGCAGTTAGTTTGAGGTTTTTCGTGTTTGATGATCTGAATTCTTTTGCGTGAGACCAACTAACCGAATTATAGAACTTGTTCAGGCCTTTGTTGTAGTTTATAGGGTGACTATCAGTTTACAACTCCTGAAATATGAGAATAGTTACAACATATACTTTAAGGTTTAAAAATCATCACTGAACACTCTGAACTTTATTATAATTTCAACATTCACTTTCTCGTAATANACAAAACTTAGCGGTTGTTTTTTTTTCTGTTCTATCCATGGTTTGTTTGTCCAGAAGTAAATCGCATTATCCCCACTTTAACATTGGTTTTTTTCATATATTTGTTCGATTTCTATTGGAGATAAATTGGAATGGATCATTTTCTATGGTGTGATAAAGTCTCCAGCTTGTCTGCCTAACTCTGCTGATTTTCTTTTTCTAGTTACACCTCCAAGTACTACCCTCTTGGTTGATAGAGTTGCTTTTGGGAGAGAAAAGAAAAGTGATCGATTGCAATCTCATGTTCGAAGACAGTTGGAATTCAAAGATGAAACAAGCCCGAGCAAAAAGATCAACCTGTCCACTCCCAAAATTGCTCGACCAATTCTTCTTGGATCCGCCACTGACAGCGAAGATGAATCTAATATCAATGAACTTACTTGCAGAAATGTTTCTCTTTCTACCAGGAGCAAAGCAGTAAATGGGGTGTTAGGTTTTGAAGAGGAAAATGGGGATGCATCATATGAACAAAGTTTGACATTTATGTCGAAAAGAAAACGATCTTCTCGTGTAGTAAAAAGTGACACTAGAAGTAATTGCGACGACGACGATGATGATGGTGATGAGATCCCAATCAGCAAGCTGAAGAGGTTGCATCTTTGCAATATTAGTTCTGACCAAGTGAATTTGGAGCTAGACAGTTGTTCTAAGTGCGCAGCTACTCAAAAGCATCGATTGAGAAAAGCTTCGATTGGAAAAGAACAAGGTTCTGAAGATGATTTTGAAGAATTTGGGTCGGAAAGTGAGGGCGAAAGCTTGGACGGTTTTATAGTCGAGTGCTCTGATCATTCTTCAAATGGCAATAAGGATCCCAACTCCGAGCACTCATCAGAAGATTTTGACGAGATATTGTCAAAGATTCGAAGGAAGAAAGATAAAAAACTTGAGTGGGAGTTTGAGGCTGAAATGCTGGCTGATTTTGGCAAGGATCCTGAGCTTTGCATGAAGGCTGTTTGCGCTCTTTATCGACGGCAAACTTCTGAAGAAAAGATTTGTAAATCGACGATCTACTCCAACAATCGAGGATTCAGCCAGTTCGACGCCTTCAGGTAGAAACTTTTGATGAACAAAAAGATAGAAATTTAGTTATGGATTTACATAAACTTGATTTTCAGTGGGGAATCATTGACAATTTACCAACTATTCAAAAATCCAAGCTTGTGAGTAAAAAATAATTTGATCTTTAGATGTGGGTTTATTTTAATGAGATTTTTTTTTGTTTTTGCTGATGATCGAACATGTAGATTCTAGCTTTATACTATGATAAATTACCACTTGTCTTAAAAATTAAATCTTATAAGTGAAAGATAATTTACTTATTTATATATTATCTTAATAGTCATACAGTCCAAAAATTACCCATTGTTCATCAATCTTTCAAGTTTTGATTTTGGGTTCGGTTGGAGAAAATTCGCCTCTCCCCCGAACTTTCTTTTGATCTAAATAATGGCTAAATTGCTAAAATCTTGATTACCCTTTATGCAGGGGGAGCATTATAGCCGAGTTTCTTACGGCCGGAGATTCACAAAGCGATGTTGTCAAGTCTGTCGACGAGTTGCAAGAGTATAATGCAGAGGCTGTCGATCTGTGCAGAAACTTGGCAACCCATTATTCTAAGCAGCTTTTCAAGATCTACAAAAACAAAGTAGATCCCTTCTTTCTCCCTCATCCATCTTCTTGAAACTACTATTATCTCTGTTTATACCATGAAAATTCAAGCTTTTCTCTGATAGGGACTTGGTTTATTCTGCCGTATGTGATTGACTGCTTCTGTACATAACTGGGAGCTAATCTAGTTTCATTTTGTTTTGAAATTTTAGTGTGAATACGAACTAAATCCTGAATATGTTTAGTCTGCTTTGGCGAACCATACGCGAGCAAAACTAATTTTTTTGGCTCTGATTTCGAATCCATGTTGTCTTTAGATTTATTTATTTAGTTTTTGGTCGATTTTGTCTCGTTTTTGGCCGGCGTTGGTCAATTAGGTTTGGTATGTAATTTGAAATGAGGATTGAAAGAGATGATAAAAGAAAATGATCATTTAGAGATGATGGGAGAATTTTTAACCATGAATACGATTTGAAGAGAACAATTAGATATATAAAAGCTCTGGACATCATCGGTTTAATCGAAGCATCCAAGGTTGGAAGAAACTATGACGATGATGATAAGTTTGTTTTGGGTCCACGTTGAAACTTGTCCAAAGATGATTTCAAAGAAATGCTTCAGCAAATACAAACATTTGAAAATCTCGCGATTAAAGGTAAAGATAATCATATGTTTTTTTTAAACTTTATAATATAATTTTCTCATTAAATAAAAACTTCACAGTCTATGCAATTCGTGACACATTTCACGAGCTTAGTGAGTGGAAGACAACTTGTTCATGGGTTAAAATGATTTCTGCAGAATATACTTCACTGCCAACCATGAATTCTCTTGGTGCCATCCTAAACCTTGATTTAAACGCCATTGAAATCATTATCTCGTCCACGAAACCTATTCAAAATCATGGTATAAAACAAGAAGAAACACTGAAAGAAAGAACTCAAACAAGAAGAAGAAGAAGAAGAAGAAGAAGAAGAAGAAGAAGAAGAAGAAGCTCAGAGCAGAGCAACAATGGCGATCGCGGTGCTTAGCGCACTTGACAATGCTCGAACTCAATGGTACCACGTAACTGCAATCGTGATCGCCGGCATGGGTTTCTTCACCGACGCCTACGATCTCTTCTGCATCTCCACCGTTTCCAAGCTTTTAGGCCGTCTTTACTATTTCGATCCTTCAAGTCCAAAGCCCGGAAAGCTCCCCAACGAAATCAATAACGCTGTCATCGGAGTTGCCCTCGTCGGAACTTTAATGGGACAGCTGTTTTTCGGCTGGCTCGGCGATAAACTTGGCCGGAAAAAAGTCTACGGCGTGACTCTCATTCTGATGGTTCTTTGCGCCATTTGCTCCGGTTTGTCATTTGGGTCCACGGCGAAATCCGTCATCGGAACTCTCTGTTTCTTCAGATTCTGGCTTGGGTTTGGAATAGGCGGAGACTATCCTCTGTCGGCGACGATCATGTCGGAGTACGCTAATAAAAAAACTCGCGGGGCTTTCATCGCCGCCGTCTTCGCCATGCAAGGCGTCGGAATAATATTTGCAGGTATTTTATTAGATTCCGTGAAGACAGTCACTTATGTTGCATGATATTTTAGATAGGCGGACAATATTAGAACGAAATTACAAATTAAATTAAAATTATTAATTTAAATTTTAATTTTAAAAAAAATATTATTTATACAAAACAGAACATAATATGTGTCCACCCTTAATTTTAAAGACTAACTATCATAGAAGACTTTTATAGTTAAGGTTGTAAAAATAATAAAATTTTAATAATAAAAATATGTTTAATAATAAAAATTTAATATTAGTACGTCAAATAAAATTGTGAAAGTTAGTATATTAATTAAAAATATAATAATACTTTGATATATTAATTGATAAAAATTATTCATATTTTACGTATTAAAATTTTAATTGGCCTAATTAAAAGTTTAGGATATAATTGAAAAATAAGTTGATTTATAATTACCTATTAATGGCTATCGTATTTGCAGGTCTAGTTTCTTTGACACTCTCCAAAATGTTCCTCCATTACAACCCAGCTCCAGCTTACCACGACGACAAAGTCTTCTCCACTCAGCCTCAAGCAGATTTTCTATGGCGAATCGTCTTGATGATCGGAGCTTTACCGGCAATCGTAACCTATTACTGGCGGATGAAAATGCCTGAAACAGCTCGTTACACCGCCATTATCGAAGGAAACGGAAAGCTTGCTGCTGCAGACATGGGCAAAGTTTTGGACATCGAAATTCAAGCCGATCAAGACAAGGTTTCTCAGTTCAAATCGGCGAATGAATACGGCTTGCTCTCGAGAGAATTTGTCGTCCGCCATGGAATGCATTTGGTCGGAACGACGACCACCTGGTTCTTGTTAGACATAGCTTTTTACAGCAGTAATCTGACTCAGAAAGATATTTTTCCGGTGATGCATCTGACGCAGCCGGCCGATAAAATCAATGCTCTCGAAGAAGTCTACGAGACTTCGAAAGCCATGTTTCTCATTGCCTTGCTCGGAACTTTTCCCGGCTACTGGTTCACGGTGGCGCTGATCGAAAAACTCGGCCGATTCAAAATCCAACTAATGGGCTTCTTCATGATGTCTCTGTTCATGGCTCTCATCGGAATCAAATACAATCATCTCAAGCATCACCCTTTCCAATTTGCTGTACTTTACGGGCTAACGTTTTTCTTTGCAAATTTCGGCCCTAACAGCACAACCTTTGTTCTTCCGGCCGAGCTTTTTCCGACGCGGGTTCGGTCGACTTGCCATGCATTGAGCGCAGCGTCGGGAAAGGCCGGAGCCATAGTCGCAGCGTTCGGAGTTCAAGGTTATACGTTGGACGGCGAGCCAAGCAAGATTCAGAGGGCCATGATCATCTTAGCATTCACCAACTTGCTAGGGTTTTTCTTCACGTTCTTCCTGACGGAGACCAAAGGGCGGTCACTGGAAGAGATTTCCGGCGAAGATGGCAGCGATACTGAAACTCAGAAACAAGAAAAGAGCGCCGAGGGAATATGAAGAAGAAACATAAGCTATATTTGCTCAAATAAGACTATGTATTTATGTATGTAAATGTGCATGTACATGCCTCTTGACAAGCTGAATAAAGAGCAAAAGATGAGGTGGTTTTGGCTTTAATTTAGGTAGCAACAAATGGTGCTTAATATCTTTGCAAGTTACAATTAGAAAATGGGCTTGTTCATTACTTGGTTTTTTTCATTTCTGTTTAAATAAGTTTATATTTACGTTATGATCTTACTTTCTTATTATAAATACTGATATATCGTGATTAATGCAATAAATACATGAAATAAATATAAGTTTTTATATTAATTAGAATTTAAGCATATCAATCCATCTTCAATATGTCAACATGTACAGTAAAAATTTAGATAAGAAAATGAATATAGACATTATTTTTTATCTTATTTATCGATTGCCAAGCTAGTCTTGTCAATACCTGGTACGAGATCACTGGAAAAACAATCTAATTCGTGGCATTTTTATTGGCATTTTGTGATAGAAGATTCAAAAGTTAGTGTTACAAGGGCATGACACTCTCTTTGTACCCAAAAGACAAAATTTCTCGCTCCTAAGGCCCCCACATCTCGGCCCAACAGTTTGTGAGGGAGTTAAATCACGGTGACTCAGCGGCCCAAAAATAAGAGGTCTTTACTTGATATCCCAATGAGCTACCCCAACATTGGAGGTAACAACTCCCACACTAGGACAGCGCATACGTCGAACTTAGGCTATTGTACTCAATCTAACATCTCTAAGCCAACTAAACTATGCCCGTGTAGGAAAACAAAATGGCATGACACTCTTCCTTGATTTAAAGAGAGGTCTATTTATTGCTAATAATACAATTATTTAATTTTGATAGAATTATGAGTTTGGGACATAGTTAGAAAAACACTAATATTTGAGCTGTCAATTGAGTAAATTAAAATATAAAAAATCACTAAAAAATATTTATAATAAAAGTGAATAACAATATACTACTTGAACTATGGGATGCTTATAAGGAATATCAAAAAATTAAAATTAGTCAATGAATAAATTAACTTATCATAATTGCAAAAAAAATATCGGTCAATTTTGTTAGCTATGCTGGTTAAGTTAATTAATTTTAACGAATTTTTGAGAAATAAAAAAGATATAGTAATTAATTTATTTTATTGAATCCATTTAACTCCTAAAATATAAAAACTTTATAAATTTTAATTACAATTTATTAGTTAAATAATGTAGACAAAATTAACCAACATAATTAAATAACGAAAAATATGATAGTTTCTGTTGAAATTATGACACAATTTAAAATATTTATTTATTATTTTTAAAATTCGAAATAGACAAATTTCATAGGGAGATTATATATTTGGAATTTTAAAAGATTGGGAAATTTGTTTAATTAAATTGCGATATTGTTTGAACTTAGGGGTAAAAAAGGAAAATACAAGGATGGGAGTGGTTTCCCACTCAATCTAAATTTCGTGCAATTGGTTGGCGGTCCGAATCAACCCTAACTTGATTTCCCCTCCATCGTGCCTCTTCTTCTCCTTCTCCTTCTCCAAATCGATGAAATGGGACATGGAAATCGACGAAATCGAAGCGATTCTGGAGAAAATTTGGGATCTCCATGATAAACTCAGTGAAGCTATTCACCTGCTTTCCCGATCTCACTTCCTCAATTCCATTCAGAATCTACGGAATGTGGAGAAGAACAACGGTAAGCTTTCCCCGGATGGTGCAAATGACAATCCGACCTCTGGTTTCGTTTTTGTGAAGGATTTTCGTATCGAACAAGACGAATCGGTGATTCATGAGGCTAAGAGCCTCAATGCAATCAGGACTGCTCTCGAGAACCTGGAAGACCAGCTTGAATTTTTCCATGTGAGTTACATTTTGGATTTTACTCTGCATAATTTTCTGTATTTTTTCCACGTTTTTTACGATTCCCGCGAAGCTGTACGAACGGGAAATGGATGGTGGAAATTACGAAGATTATTTGACTACTTGTTTTCCTTTTTAGCAAATAAAATAAAGAAGACTCTATCGTATAATTATTTATAACAAAAATACTGTGTTGAAGTTCAATCAATGTAGAGATATCTATGTAGTCTGTTTGAATATTTTAGCAACGAATTTTATACTTGAAGCGTAAGGTGGGAAAATAGAAAGGCTATATAGCTTATCAGTGATATTGATCGGTACTAGCTACGTATAGTTTCCATAAAACTATATGTTTGATTTGGCTTCGGTCATAGCTTCGTATCACAATAGACGCACAAAATCCTGTGTTGTTTGTGTGAATATTCTAGCAAAAAAGTAACAGTTCATTGCTGGTGATGTTTGATGGCACTGAAAAAATCGATGAATAATTTCGAAAGCTTTTCTGTTTTATTCAGTTTCCAACGTACTGAAAGAATGCCGAGAACAATATGTTAGTTCTTGCTTCATCAATCAACTGTATAGGATTGAGAAGGATGGGTTTATGTGACTTTGAATATTTAAAGGGAAATCATTAATGGTGGTTTTCTGCTTCAAATTTCTTAATCTTGTAATCAAAACTAATTGCAAATGCAAAGGATTCTAGGATCGGTTAAAAAGCTTTATTTTTGCAAATCAATTTGTGGATTGGTAATTCCTTCCTGCCATTTTTGTTCTTGTCCTGCTCTGTAGACTGTGCAGTTGCAGCAGCGGGCTGAAAGAGATTCAGCAATTGCACGATTGGAACAAAGCAGAATTGTTCTAGCAATGAGACTGGCGGAGCATCATGGGAGAAAGTACGAAGTCATTGAAGAAGCTTTAGCTTTTGTAGGGAGAGTCAATGATGGAGCTCAATATGTTTCACCTGAAAACAAGCGCTGTCAAAAATCAATGTCCAGCAAAGAAGGGAGGCCTAACTTTCTATTCAAATTTCTGTTTTCAAGTTTTAATTTTGCGAAGAAATCCCTGAAATTCGATCATATGGGTGGCATTCTAGGAAATGCTGCCATGGTTGCAGTAAGCATGGTCGTGTTTATGCATCTGCAGCAAGTTTCTCAAAAGGAGCATCCTCTGGAGAGAAGAGAAGATATATACTTAAACAGGACAGGAAGAACTTTTGGGCACAAAGGATCTTCTTCCAATGGTCAACGGAGCAACTTTGATGTGTTATCAGCAAAAGGTTAGCCTCAAAATCAAATTTTGTTTTTTAAGGTTGTAGCTTGACACGAAAAACGAGTAGAGTATAAGATTTTTATGTTGTTGATTGTTTGTTTCTGGTCGAAACTAGCATCGAGATACGTCGTCTATCAGATACGTCGTCTATCCCTAGGGTTGTTGATTTTTCTTCTTTCTTTTTTGCCCCTTTGAAATTGATCATGTATGTGAGAATCAACGAAAGAATTGTAGATCTGTGTGAAATCTTGAATATTATCTCATTGGTTATTGTTCATATGAAGCTTTCTTTCCAACGAAATGGATAAATGGGGAAATGATTTTGAATGTCGTTGAGATCCGAGGAAATAAAAACATGGGCATTAGTAGTAGTGACAATCGAGCCGGCTCGAGCCCGGGACGGCCGGCTCGTCGAGCCTGTCGAGCCAAACGAGTCGAGCCTATTCGAGTCGGTTCTGTCGAGTTTTTTTCAAAAAAATTTAGCTCAAGCCGGCTCGCGAGCCTTGAGCCTAAACGAGCGAGCCGATCCGAGCCAGTCGGGCCTAAACAAGCCGAGCCAAACGAGTTAAACATAGAAATTTTGTTTTCGTATATTGAAGTTTTATAACTTTTTCCCTTATAATATAATTCTAAATTTTGATTAACAATTTATGCTTATTGTTTTCTTCAATTCAAAGAAAAATTTGCATGATAACGTTTGTATGTATCGCTTCCATTATGCCAAAAAAACACGAAAACAATAGCATCGAATCAATATCTCAAAGAAACTTGAAAACAATAGTGTCGAAATATTGAATCAATAGCATTCAACATATATATCATCCAATTTGAAATCAATTCGTAAAAAAGTTAACAATTAATAATTATTCATTGTTCGAAAAAATTACAGAAGAACGAACCTACTCCACAAGGCGATCGTCCGATGGAGGTGGAGCAGCTATGGGTGTGGCCTCCGGCGAGTTGGTAAAAATTTCAGCCTAGTGTCGGTTTTGTGCCTCGTCGAACCGCCGACCCAATGTTGAGATGCGGGCATCCATCGTGTGAAGCCGTCAGTAGACTCTCTCAAATAAATTCTCCATGAATTCCCTGTGGTCGTGCAAAAACGCATCGATCTAACGGGTTGTTAATGGACGAGGACGACTGGCTGCTTCAGCTTGTTATTCTTGGTCTTGCTAAGCGCTCTAGTGCTGGAGTGTCTGTGATGTCGAACTCGGATGATCGGCTTTGAAGATCCACTCGTCGTCAGTGTTTTTCACAATACTCATCATCGCAGGGGTAGATTCGTTATAGGTGTCGACTCTCCTAACCGGGAGAGGTGTCTCGGAGGAAGGAAAGTTGACACCGTGTTGGTGGAAAATTTTCGTCAACAAAAGGTTGACCGACATTGACTTGGACGAGTTTTCAAAAAGATCAATCATCCTTTTTAAAATTACATAACCAACGTTAAAGTTGGTTACAGTAAAAATATTGTAAAGAATGTGCAAATTCATATCACTCACGTGATCCTTATGACCATCCATAGGTAGGAGGTTGTAGGAGATCATGTGGTGGACAAGACGAGTCATGACGTTCAAGTCATTGACTTTTGGTTTAGTAGGAAAGTGAGTGTCAGGATTTTTCACAACGGAGCGGAGAAAATGAGTGTACTCACTCGTTTCGAGACGAGAAGGCTCGATGAAAGACTCGTAGTAGCGAGAGGCTCTCTCGTTGCCTATGCAGTTCAACATTTTGTTGAGCTTACAAGACGTGATAGTTATGCGTTCTCCGTACACATAACTAAACACTTGTAAAGGATTTGCTAAAAACGAAAAATTGGCATAAAATATTCGAATTGAGATTTCTTAATACGGTCCCCAGAATTGAAACAACTCAGACAAACCAACACGATTGAATAACTTGTGAATTGGTAGGTTACAAATGAAATTCGGTTGGAAAACACGGCTTGGAATAATGGACTTGCATTGGAAATTAGATAAAAAAATTTGTTGACATTCTAAATCAAGGAACAAATTAGAATCGAACAAGGGCTCTACAGTAGGTCCCTCCAGTATCGAAACAGAGGTAACCATGGATTTTTTTGTACGCGAGTTTGATGCTATTTCAAACGGGTCGAATACGTAAAATGAGGGAGGAGAAGTGATAGTTACCTATACACTTGATGATTCGGCACAGACGAGGGCGAAAACAAGAAGAAATTGGAGTGGAGCATCAGAAGTCGTCGGAAAAATGTGATTTTAGGGCACCAGTTTGAAATTTAATGGGGCCCGCGGTCGACCCATAGTGCAAATGCGGTCGACACCTTGAACTGGCGATCCACATCGGTCGACATCATGAAATGCTCTGGATTAATCTGCGGTCGACACCTTCATATGCGGTCGACACTATAAAACGCTCTGTATTAATATGCGGTCGACACCTTAGTATGCGGTCGACACCATAAAACTCTCTGGAATGAGCTGCGGTCGACACCTTCAAAGTGGTCGACAACATGAAACTCTCTAGATTAATCTGCGGCCGACACCTTCATATGCGGTCGACACTATAAAACGTTCTGGATCGAGCTGCGGTCGACACATTCAAACGCTCTGGAATGAGCTACGGTCGACACCTGAGTGTGCGGCCGACACCATAAAACGCTTTGGATTGAGCTTCGGTCAACACCTTAGTATGCGGTCGACACCATAAAACGCTTTGGATTGATCTGTAGTCGACACCTTGTTATGCGGTCGACACCTCAAACGTTCTGGCGAAGGTGCGGTCGGTACCTTCGTATATATGCGGTTGACATTGTATTTATCTGGTCGACACCATGTGGATCTGCGGTCGATACCATGTTGTTATGCGGTCGACACTTACTCTTATTTCAAGAAAATGACTTACCGAAAGAAAAATGAAAAGTTGCTTACATTAGCATTGTTGACATTTGCATCACTACACCTTATATGCATCCCAACTAGGTTGGCACCCATCTAAGTGTCAATTATGTGCAAAATATCAAACGATTACAATTGTTAACGTTTACAAGAAATCACAAATGTACACGCGTACAAGAAATTAAAAAATTCTTGAACTTCTAATGTACAACGTCGTAGCTAGTTTTCAAATTTCAAGTTCTTGAACTCATCTGCAAGTGTGTCCTCTCGTTGTTGGTCCCTCGTGATTGCGTCGTTCCAGTCCTTCATGCAAATGAGTGCTTCCACGAGCTCTGGTGCTAGACTTCCCCGTCGATCCTCGTACACGCGTCCACCTGCACTAAAAGCCGACTCCGAAGCTACAGTTGAGACAGACAGTGTTAGTAAATCTCGTGTCATGTTCGAGAGCACGAGATACATGACTATGTTAGATTTCCACCAACTCAATATGTCGAATGCCTCGTCTTGAGAAATTTGAACTCGAGACTCCAAATATACGTCGAGTTCATTCTTATCAAAAGCATATGAATGCACATCGCTTTCTAGTTGGGCGTCAATGACATCCATAACATTTAATGGTCTTCCGAAACCAGAACTACCACCCGACGTCGATGCCACATCGAACGAAGTATGAGTTCGTGCACCAGAAAATCTAGTTTGGTAAGTACCAAACAAAGTAGCAAGGTCGCTACGCAATATGTTTGGACTTCATACGGGGGCGAAACCAAGGTTCTTCGAAATTTTATCAAACATCAACTTCGTGCCCTTGATTTTATATTTTGGATGCATAATATTAGTAAATGAAAAAATATAAGGTACTTGAAGCCAATATTTATGAAATTTAAATTTCATTAAAGTTACGATTTCATTAAATGCATCAATTTTTTTTATATCTTTCAAAAGTATATGTCAATCTTACAAACCACGGAAGCACAAGATGCGTAGTCAGATAATAAATTCTCGAGTATTCTTTGGTAGCTTCAAAAAATGGTTGCAAAAATTCGAGAAATAGATTAGTCATATCACAACTACAAATATCTAAAGTAAAACATTGTGTTTTTTGACTAATAAAATCACAAATGACTTTTCAATACAGTCTAACATTTTCTAACATTAGATATGTTGAGTTCCATTGAGTTGAAACATCGGTTTTTAGTTTTCTAGCTTTGAGGTTAGCTGCTTTACAAAATTCTCGATACTCTTGTTGTCGGGCGTTTGACGAAGAAATAAAAGAAATTACACATTTAATTACATTAATATACGGTGATACAAATTGCATGCCATCTTTAACAATCAAATTTAAAATATGGCAAACACACCGCATATGAAAAAAAGAAGACTGAGTACTATCGAAATGAAAATATTTTTTAAATTGATTAACACAAACATCATTAGCGGAAACATTATCTAACGTAATACTAAAAATTTTATCTCTTATATTGTATTCTTGTAGGATACAAACAATGTATCGATGAATTGTGATACCACTATGAGGGTATTCACAACTCCGAAAACCTAAAATGCGTTTATTAAGTTGTCAATTCGCATCAATGAAATGCGAAGTCACAACAATATAGCCGAGTGCATTGGGTGCACTCCACAAATCAGAAGTAATACATATTGACATCGTGAGCGTATGCGAAAATAAAAGAAGCAAGTCATTTTTCATTTTCTCACACAATTTTATTATGTCGCATCTCAATGTACTGTGAGAAATTCACTTAAAACTTGGATTAATGTATTGTTGTATAAATGTTACGGTTCCCTCGTGATCAAAAATTGCGAGAGGTAACTCTCGTTATGCCACATATTTTGTAGTACCTTCTCGCATTCTATCATGCGAATAAATAAAATTTTTGGTACCAAGAGTGTTTAATTGCAATTGCATACGATCTTTCGTATGTAAGTGCTTGTAATATTTTTAGTAATGTCGATTCATTGTGCTAGTGGTGGATTCATAAGCATAATGCTTGGCACAATAATTGCATTGTGCCCTATTTTCTATTTTCGTTCCTACGTTTACTTCTACGATTTCAAAATGTTTTCATATTTCTGACGTTTTACATTTCGTTGATCGAGGGGCAGACGTGGATGCTTGTGCCGATGTGTGTGTCATTCCGACGAAAAATGCTGGATTCATAGGTGCAACTTCTTGCACCTCATAATCGGAAGACATAAACGTTTCAATTTTTGCGTATTTCGGCAGTGAACCCATAATAAACAATGAACTATTTTTTAAAAAAATTTACTTTAATATCGTTCACCGATTTGTTGATGATTGTTAATGGAAGTGTAGAATGATCAACAGCTAGAAGGTTTTTTAGCGCGATGACTTTAGAGTGATTTGCACATAAAGTTTCAGGTAATAAATTCTCGGCTAGCTCCTACAAGTTATAGAATTCTCTCATAACAGCTACCTCTGGTCGACCTACAGTATTTCCAAGGTCGACCGGATGTTACCGTTGAATATGAAAATTTTAGCCGTTACATTATGCTGATCGACCCGTTATGCATGTCGGTCGACACTTTGTCGTCTATTGGTCGACTCTTTGCTATCTGTGGTCGACCCACAAAAATTATAATGTCGATTGAGTATCGACCGTTGTTACACTAAGTGTCGACCTCACTCCAGGTATTCCGAACCCACGAGCCAGCTCGAGCGAGCCGACCTGCCTGGCTCGAAACGGCCTCGAGCTTTTTACCGAGTCAGGGTCGGCTCGGTACTGTAGCAAAACGAGTCGGGCTCGGACTGCTACAGTATCGAGTCGGCTCTAGGCATTAGAATCTAAGAACTCAACCGAGTGTTGTTAACACGAGGTCCTCAATGTTGTAGGGATGGCAAAACCGGATTAAAATCGTAAATTTGATCGAAATTATCGATTTTAATCCGGTTTTAATTTTAATTTTTAAAAAATCGTAATTTATGGGCCGATGTCGGTTTTTAAGAGTAAAAAACCATGAAATTAGAATTGAGAACATGAGTTAAAAAAATCTTAGAATGAAATAAAATTTGACTCAAATANAATTCAAATTAAAAAAGGGGAATTTGAAACGATGAAAACAACAACAAATTTAAATTAATTGAATAGTGTGTCCCACTAGATTTCGTTTACGTGGCAAATGGGAAAGTTCAAGTGACGAATGCAATGACAACATCACATTTGATTGTTACCTTTCACGTCTAGTCCCTTTAATGCAGGACCTACAATACTTATATTATTTAAGATTCTTGTTCTTTTTATGGTTGCACTAATCTAGCTAGATTTCTAAGAAAATGACCATTTTTCTATTTATTATTATTATTATTACTTTTAAAAAGTACCTACTAAACTCTTAACTTTAGAATTAATTCAATTAAATCTTGATATTATTATTATAAACCCAATTTAAACATTTTAAAATTGATCAAAAACTAATTCCTAACTTACACATTCCAACTTTGAAACTAAAACCAAACCAAATCGAGTTAACGAATAAGTTTAAAGCTTGATCTTACTTTGTGGCTAGGTCAACATAATTTTTCGAACAGGTCAAAATTTTGTGGGCAAAAAATTGTAAAATTTAAAATTCATTTTACTCGAGCAAAAATTCAAGGATTGAAATTAAATGAATTATAAATCCGGGATTAATATGTTAATTACTCTTGTCATTGCCTAAAATGAGGTACTTTATGGATTTTGTGATGTGGTTGAATATAAAATGATGCCACCCACCCATGGGGCATGAAGTTACACCTCTTTTAAGTAAGGGGGGCCACCCATCCAATCCAATCTCATGTGTAGTAGTGAAAGCTAGGGGTGAGCATTGGATCGGATTGGATCAATCCGATCCGATTGCTGTAAATCCGATATTTTATCGGATTATTGGATCCGATCCGATAACACATTTTAAACGAAAACACCCGAATTCGAATCTGACCTGAACCCGACAGATCCGATCGGATCGGATCCGAGTGATAGCCAAAAAAATCTTCCTGAATCTCGTCGATGATCCAACAAATCTAAAATTCCAGAAGATGAAAGAGATAATTACAGAGGCTCATTAAATCATTAATAAAAATTAAAGTTTGAAACTCATAAAATTAATCTCTTTTGCTTAACTCTAGAAAAAAAAAATGGACTAGATCTATGAAAAATCTCATATCAATTAGATTGGATATGATCAATTTTCATTTTTTCTTTGAATGGGACACCAAAAGAATTGACTGTTGAGCCGTTCTACGGTGAAAATCTCATGTACGGTTCTAAGGGAAAGAATTTACTTGCCTATTCCGACCGGGGAGAACATGTCATTCAACAGGGAGATTCAGAAATTTGTACGAGCACTGTGTTCCGCGTTCGGAGTTAAATCGATCTTCGGAGTTCGGACGGAGGCTTGCGAGCGTTCGTCGGCTCTAGGCGGGCGATGGGGATTGGGATTACCGGGAGTTAGGGTAATCGTAGAGCCTTACATATTCTCGATTAAATCCGATAACAATCCGACATTCAGATGGATTTTTTGATACATATACCGAATACCTTATCCGATCCGATCGGATCGACAGGTTGGGTCTGATACGCCCACCCCTAGTGAAAGCTAATGACTTAGATAAATAATTAAATAATTAAAAGTATATTCTTCAATAAAATAAATTTTATATTACTAATGCTATCAAACCAACCCTTTGTCATGAAGGTCGGTCCATCGCGTTTGTTTCCTAGTGCATGCACTCGTTTCAAATCATTGATGTCGTCTGTTCCCTATGTATTTTCGCACCGATATTACAGGTACTTGAGCGCGTTTTGCAGAGAGTAATGTTATATCTAAGATAATTATTTTAATTAATTGGTAATTTAATATTTATTTTTGTTAATAAATACAATTTAAAATTTTTCTGCTGGCATGTTTAGCGTGGTTTTTCTTGATGTTTAAATGTTGAAATTGACTACTTCTACGACAAACGAAACATGGAAGGCCAAGATGGTTATAGTCGCGGTAGATTTGGTACATGGTTATAGTCTTTCTCTATCAAGATGACAAATTTTAGAGCAGTTTCTCTCTCTCCACTCACAATGCGACAAAAGGGCGTGGCTTTATGAACGATGGCGATGATTTCAGCGTCCATGGAACGCAGAGAGACAGCCATGCCGTCGGTCTACGTGAAGGCCTCAGCGACGCTGTTCTGAGAGATTCTTTTCCATGTTCTTCGCGGTCTGTGTTCGTCGTTTATTGCTTCGACAGATGAAGAACCTCCATTGAAGGTCCTCACGGGAAGAAATCAAATTTGACGACCACCCATTTCAGATAAGGAGATTCTGGTTGGCTATTGCTTTACAAATGCTCACTGATTATAGTATTATATTGTATAATTATAACGTCGTTTTTGTAAGCTGTAATTAACTCTGCCATCTGTCTTTGACTTCGTTCTTATTTTTTTGTTTCTCTCCCCCCTTTTAATCCTTTTAAATACGCAAGTTGTTGTTTTTTTGCAATTTCCCTAGAGTTCTGGGCGGGGAGGATGTCTGTGTTCATGAAATAGAACAATAAAGCATCAAAATCTGTTCAATGATCTTTCTGGAGTTTCTTTTTTGATTGTGTCTGTGTTTAATCCTTTGGTGGTTGGTATTTATTAACGCAACGAGCAATTCCTAATTTTAGTTTACAGTAGTTAATAATACATATGATATTGGATGATTTACTATTTATCTTTTATGCAGATTTTAGATTGAAGAGTAAAGAAAGATAAAGAGGATGATGGACGTTGCATCCTCTGTGTTTTGTGGTGATTCTGATTGTATCAGTAGAGGAGGGGAATGTAGTTCTAGTTTTGACTATCTGGCTAATCCCTCTTCATGCATTCATCAAGCACTTGTCGTGTTCTTCAATCTTGTTCTTTTACTCTTGCTGGTTTTGGTAATCTTGAGGAGGAAATCATCGACCAAATTGGTTTATAAGTCTACAACTAGCTTCCATAACTATTCGAATTGGGAAATTTGCGTATCTATTTTCAATGTCTCTCTCGGATTGACATATTTGGGATTGGGAGTTTATAAATTAGAAGAAAATTGGAGGAAATTTCACACTGCTCTGCCTCTGAGTTCATGGTTTTCGACGATTTTTCAAGGTTTGACTTGGATGCTGGTGAATATAATCGTAACTACTCGAGGCAAACAACTTCCGGGAGCTATTCTTCGCCTTTTGTCTGTGCTTGCAGTTGCATTTTCGGCTATAATTTGCTCTTTATCGCTGGCTACTTTCATGGCCAGCAAGGTTTTATCATTCAAGATGGCTTTGAATGTATTATCCTTTCCAGGTGCTTTTCTCTTGATGGTTTTGACTCATAAGATGGCCAAATTCAAACCCAGTGAGTTGAGTTTGGATGAAAAGGACCTCTATACTCCTTTGAACAATGAAGTGAATGGAACTAGCCATATAGATCTTGTAACTCCCTTTGCAAGGGCAGGATTCTTTAGCCAAATTTCGTTTTGGTGGTTGAATTCTTTGATGAAAAGAGGAAGAGAAAAAACTCTTGAAGAAAACGATATTCCTAGACTACGCCCAAGCGATCGAGCTGAGTTTTGTTATACGAAATTCGTAGAGAAGTTGAACAAGCAAAAACAAATTGAACCATCATCTCCACCATCGATCTTGAGGACGATAATCCTATGCCATTGGAAGGAGATTTTGCTATCCGGATTCTTTGCACTTTTGAAAATTCTCACTGTCTCTGCAGGTCCTCTTCTTCTCAACGCTTTCATAGCAGTTGCAGAGGGAAATTCGAGCTTTAAATACGAAGGCTATGTTCTTGCTCTGTTTCTTTTTCTCTCAAAGAGCATCGAATCCCTTTCTCAAAGACAGTGGTACTTTAGGAGCAGGCTCATAGGTCTTCAAATCAGGTCTTTACTCACAGCTGCCATTTTCAAGAAACAATTGAAATTATCAAATGCCGGAAAGTTGATCCATTCAGGAGGTGAAATTATGAATTATGCGACAGTCGACGCCTATAGAATTGGAGAATTTCCTTATTGGTTCCATCAAACTTGGACCACGGGCCTGCAACTTTGCATTGCACTCGTAATTTTATTTCGTGCTGTTGGATTAGCGACGATTGCAGCTTTAATCACGATTGTTCTATGCGTTCTTTGCAATGCCCCCATTGCTAAATTCCAGCTCAAGTATCAGACCAAACTCATGCTGGCCCAAGACAAGAGGTTGAGAGCTTGTAATGAAGCGCTTACCAACATGAAAGTTCTTAAATTATATGCGTGGGAGACTCATTTCAAACAAGCGGTCGAATATTTGAGAAACGACGAGTGTAAATGGTTGTCTGGAGTGCAAATTCGAAAGTCTTATAATGGATTTCTCTTTTGGACATCACCTGTTTTGGTCTCGGTTGCTACCTTTGGAGCTTGTTACTTTCTTAAAGTTCCTTTGTATGCAAGTAATGTTTTCACCTTTGTTGCTACTTTACGGCTTGTTCAAGACCCGATTCGATCGATCCCTGATGTCATTGGAGTTGTCATTCAAGCTAAAGTATCATTTGCTCGTATTTTGAAGTTTCTAAAGGCACCTGAGCTTCACATCATGAAAGCTCGCAAAAAGTTGAATGGAGAGAGTTTAAGCCATGCCATAGTCATAAACTCGGCCGATTTTTCGTGGGAAGATAATTTGTCTAAGTCAACACTTAAGAATATTGAATTGGTTGTTAGGGCGCGTGAAAAGGTGGCTATTTGTGGCGAAGTTGGTTCGGGAAAATCGACTCTTCTTGCGGCAATTCTTGGCGAAATTTCAAATATTAAAGGCGAAGTAAGCTTTCAAATTTTCTTTTCCGTTTCTTAGTTCATACAATTCGTCTAAAAGATTTCTTTCTGATTGTGTAATTATTGAATTTCTAGATTCAAGTTAATGGGAAGATAGCATATGTTTCTCAAACGGCGTGGATTCAAACGGGGACTATACAAGACAACATTCTATTCGGCACCAAGATGGATTCACAAAGATATCAAGAAACAATTGAGATGTGTTCGTTGGTAAAGGATCTTGAGTCTTTTACATATGGTGATCTAACCGAAATAGGAGAAAGAGGAGTGAATCTTAGTGGTGGTCAAAAGCAGCGGATTCAACTTGCTCGAGCTCTATATCAAGATGCCGACATTTACCTCTTGGATGATCCTTTTAGTGCCGTCGATGCTCACACTGCAACAAATTTGTTCAATGTAATGGTGATTATATTTTTATTATATTTTCGCTACTCTAATTTTGTGAAGTCTAATTCAAATGGTGCATTCACAGGATTATGTTATGAAAGCACTTTCTGGAAAGTCTGTTCTGCTTGTGACCCATCAAGTTGATTTCCTACCGACATTCGATTCTGTTTTGGTGAGTATCAACTAGTTTTTTCATCATACTCTTTGAATAAAGAAAAAAAATTAGTGATGATCGAATAAAATATGAGAGAGTATTAACGTTGCGCTAGTTTATTATAAATAAATGAGGGGGGAAGTAAGTTAACGATGATGATGATATTTGATGAATGAAAATTCTAAGTGTAGAATCGATGCTAAGATTTGTCTCGGTCCAGTTTCATATTTAAAAAATAAAAATTTGAATGATTTAACTAAGTTTGGAACCGGTTTCTGACTTATATCGCGTTTTATTTAGTTTTTGGTAGAGTTTTATTTGATTTTGGTCTTTTTTCTTACCCATGGTCCGGTTTCACTTTCACTGTTTTTGAATATTTGGATCAAAACCAACCGTTCGAATCCAGATTGCGGTTGTAGTCTGTTTTTTTCTGCCCCGCCCCTACTTTGAGGTCTTGTTTTTCAAATTGTTATCTTATCTCCTTACAGTTAATGTCAGATGGAGAAATCATACAAGCTTCTTCTTACCATCAATTATTAGCTTCAAGTAAAGAATTCCAAGAACTAGTCAATGCACACAAGGAAACAGCCGGTGCTGAACAGCTCGCACAAGTTACTGCTACCCAAAATCTAGGAACACCTTCTGTAGAGATTAAGATGACTTACATGGAGAAAAAAGCAACACCCACCAATGGCAATCAATTAATTTTACAAGAAGAAAGAGAAATAGGAGATACTGGATTCAAGCCTTATCTTCAGTATCTGAATCAGAATAAAGGGTTCTTGTTTTATTCCTTAGCAGTCCTCTCTCATATTATCTTTGTGATTGGACAAACGTCGCAAAACTATTGGATGGCATCGAATGTCGATAATCCAAATGTCTCTCCTCTACATTTGATCGTAGTTTACTTGGTGATTGGAGTATCTTCGACCGTTTTCTTATTGTCTCGAGCTCTCTCGTCTGTCACTTTAGGCCTTCAATCATCAAAGTCATTGTTCTCTCAACTCTTGACCTCTCTTTTTCGAGCTCCCATGTCGTTTTATGACTCCACGCCCATTGGAAGAATACTTAGCCGGGTAAGTTTAAAACATTTTGAGAAGTTTGAAAGATGTCTTCGAATTTGTGAAGTTACCTTAGTATCATCTATTTGCAGGTATCTTCTGATCTAAGTGTGGTGGATCTCGACGTGCCATTCTCATTTGTTTGGGCCACTGGCGCCACCATTAATGCTTATGCGAGTCTTGCAGTGTTAGCTGTCGTAACTTGGCAAGTCCTCTTCGTTTCGATTCCAATGCTTTATATCTCGATGCGCTTGAAGGTTAAGATCTTCAATGATATTTAATACCGTTATGTTTTATTATCATCAATCCATAATTTGTTATGTTTTCTCGAAATAGAGATATTACTTTGCCTCGGCCAAAGAACTTATGCGAATTAATGGCACGACTAAATCGTTAGTAGCCAATCATCTGGCCGAGTCTGTGGCAGGAGTGGTGACGATTCGAGCTTTCGAAGAAGAAGATCGATTTTTCGTTAAAAACCTCAACCTCATTGACATAAATGCAAGTCCGTTCTTCCATAGTTTCTCTGCAAACGAGTGGTTGATTCAACGATTAGAAATGTTCAGTGCCACCATTCTTACCTCTGCTGCACTTGCCATGGTTTTGCTTCCTCATGGGACCTTCAGCCCTGGTGGGAACATTTAACTCATCTTCGCATTCTACTTATTTTTGAACATTTTCTATAATCAAAGCCAATGGCGTCTTGCAGGATTCGTTGGAATGGCACTTTCTTATGGACTTTCTCTCAACATGTCTTGGGTTTTATCAATACAAAATCAATGCACTTTGGCAAATTACATCATCTCTGTCGAAAGAGTAAACCAATATATGCATATACCGAGTGAAGCTCCAGAAGTGATCGAACAAAACCGTCCACCGAGCAGTTGGCCTTCTGTCGGCAAAGTGCAAATATTTGATTTGCAGGTAACTTTAGATATGGATGGCGAAAAGAGTAATGTTTGGTTTACCTTTTTAGTATATGTCTTATTTTACACACTGATGTGTCTTATTGTACACGTTGACATATTAGATTGTGATTGGTCTAGTTAAAGTACATTTAATGTATTACAATTAAAATAATTATTTATAATATTTATTGGATAAACCAGAACCTAACATGTCAATATATATAATAGGATGATATTGTAAAAAGGTAAAACTAGCATTACCTTGGTGGAAAATATAGAATTTTTTTTTAGATAGCAAATATTGATCTTTGAATATAAAAGTAAACAAACATATCTATTTTCGACAGATTCGATATCGGCCTAATGCGCCTCTGGTTCTTCATGGAATTAGCTGCACGTTTGAAGGGGGTCATAAGATAGGGATCGTCGGCCGAACTGGTAGTGGGAAGACTACTCTTATTGGAGCTCTATTTCGGTTGGTCGAGCCCGCCGGAGGAAGGATAATTGTAGATGGAATTGACATATGCATGATTGGGCTTCATGATCTAAGATCCCGATTCGGAATCATACCTCAAGATCCAACCCTTTTCAATGGAACCGTTAGATATAATTTGGACCCTTTGTCACAACATTCCGACCTGCAATTGTGGGAGGTAACTTTTCTTGTTCTTGAAAGAAATCTCATTGTTTCAAACAAACCTTCCTTAGATTATAAGTTGTATCGAAAACACGCATTTTACAGCGCTGTTTTTACCATCGTTTTGTATTTTTTTAGCTTCCAAAAACGGTTTCCAAGGAGTTTTCAAACAGAGTTGTTTTTAAAAACATTTGGAACCCATTCAGCTTTACTCCTTTTAATTGTTCCTACTGGTGTTTATTGAAGGTTCTAGGAAAGTGTCAGCTCCGAGAAGCAGTGCAAGAGAAAGGGGGCTTGGACTCGCCAGGTAATCTCATTCAGTGATTTAATTAAAAAAACAACTCTTTTAATTGTTAAAAAAAAAGCTTAGAAGCTGTTGAAACATTATAATCCAGTCATGGAAGAAGGTTCAAATTGGAGCATGGGACAGAGGCAGTTGTTTTGTTTAGGTCGCGCCCTCTTGAGAAGAAGCCGTATATTGGTACTCGACGAAGCGACCGCTTCAATCGACAACGCGACCGATATGATTTTGCAGAAAACAATTCGATCGGAATTCGCAGATTGTACGGTGATCACAGTGGCTCATCGGATTCCGACGGTGATGGATTGCACGATGATTCTTGCCATCAGTGACGGTGAGTTTCTATTACACTCTGATTCCAATACCTCGACCAAATCAAATTTTATCCGAAAACGGATTAAACATGTCTAAACATGTTTTTTCAGGTAACATAGTGGAGTACGATGAGCCAAAGAAGTTGATGAAGAGGGAAGATTCATTGTTTGGACAGCTGGTGAAAGAGTATTGGTCTCATTCTCAAACAGCAGAATTGATGTGAGCTTTTCTGAAGCTTCCATTTTTGGCATCAGCTGCATAAATTACGAGAAGATCGGATTGGAAGAAGGCTTGAACACATCATGCTCATCCCTGCCATCAAAATTCATTGTAAATAGTCAGCATCTGCGTCTGCTTTGAAAGTAAACATAAGAAATATAAGCTAAAAATTAAATATTTTCACATCATTTATTGGATAAATATCTTAAATAATGAATAAATTTAAGACAAATTAATCCCGAACGAGTTTAAAATCGAACAATTACCGATCCAACATCGAAAATTTAAAAGCCCAAAACAAATCCCACACCGAATACAGAAATTGAAATCCGAACCAAAAAACCAAAGTTCCAACTAAATCTAACACTGAACCGACTTCGGTCCACCCTTAAACCACACCGGACCGATTCTGCAAGAAACAATTGTTGTCTTGATATTAATATTATTCTACTTTGTTTCTACATATAATATTTTTTAGTTATTTTATTAATTTTTTATTAACAAAATAAATCTATTAAATATACAAAATGTTATAGTTATGTATTTAAATTATTTTTCATAATGTGTATATGCATAGAACGAATTCACTAATATTAATTTAAAATTTCAACAATTCTTGTAGAACTATAGTGTTCGAGGGTCAAATCACAATCGAATGTCATAAGAGTTTAGAGTGTTGGATGCGCTATAAAAATAGAGTACGTACATTTATTATCACCAATTTATTTTGGTAGAAATTACTGCATCTGAGGTCCTACTTGTAGTATCAAAGTCAAGATCACGAGTTCGATTCCCATGAAAAGCAATTGCTGAGTGGAGATTATTGGTCATATGGTAGCAATTATCTCGTAGTAGAAGCTTGGAAGGTCGAGTCACAATTAAATTTTGTGGGTACTTGAATTTCTAGATGCACTATAAGATTAGAGTATGCGCTTTTATTTTAACCAATTAATTCTTACACACAATTCTTGCATTTAATCTATTTTCATTATTAAAGTATAGTAGCTTCGTTGAATACTCATGTCTTGTATCATACTCATTAGTTTCGAGATACCCTAAATACCTACGTAAGTGGCCAGCTGCAAAGAACTAAAAGTATGGTGAATTTTTATTTAGAAAATTACTATTTTAACTTTCTAATAAATAAACTATCATATGAATTTTTTT